>ML843569.1:25099-36302 GCA_009831015.1 Picea engelmannii
GTTTCTATAATTTAACTGTTCCTCAATGACTCTATCCAGAGTAGTCCAACCCAATATTCAACTCGGGATATACGATCAAACTAATATAGCATTGAATCTTCTTAATACAACTCTTAAAACTGCTGATACTCGAGAAGAATTAGGACGGTCATGGATGGCCATTGAACAAGACATTGCAACCCAGGAACAGTTGGAAGCAAGACGACGTGAACGCAGAAATCTTCTTTAGCTTCCCACACCAAGGTTAGCGAAATCCTGTATCAACTATTATCATATTTTCGGATGCCTTGACACTGTACTTTAAGCCTTAGTATAGACTCAGGAACAACAGGATGATCGTATCATTATTTGCCTTTGGATACGTGGATAATACGCACGTGATTCCCGCTTCCTCTAGCCACCGTCCCGTGGAAAACACCCCTTAATTGTTGATACTTACAACTTTCACCAATGCATGGTCATGTGGAAAACCCCCGTTAACTGTTGAAAGTCTCCACTTTCATCAGCGCACGACCTTGAAATAACTGCTCCGTAGCTGTGGAAAGTCTTCACTTTCACCAACACACGACCCGCGACACTACTTCTTTGGATACTTTGGAATTCAACACTTTCACCAGCGCACAGACCTATGAGAGACGCTCCTTAGCTGCTGAAGGTCACCACTTTCCCCAGCTAACACTCATCTTTTGGACCCACGTTAGCTGTTGCAAGTGAATTATGAAAATTTTGAAAAGAAGACTTTAATGGGTCATATTATTTTCTAAGACAAAAACCAAAACCTAAGTTTTGCAACTAGAAAAACTCAAAAATGAATTGAGGAAACTACCAATAGCCATGCTATCCGCCACAAAATGTGACCAAAGGGACGGGTTCATTTTGGGAGCTAATAGATGGAAAGTGGTAAGTATGGTCAGGAATGGTACGATGGATCATTAAGGGAGTTCCTAGTAGAAAAACTATTCCCAAGGAAAACCACTTATTAGGGCGCAATGTCAACCACCAAGGTGAAGCAGGGAAAAAGACATAATGTCCAAGCATATATCATGAAATATAGAGAAATCTAAGATAAAACATACTCAACTGGCTTAAATATTGAAATGATGTTCACCATAATACTGACTTGTACCTCATGGAACAAGGCCCACTGCCTTTCAGAAGCCAACTGATGTGGTGGATTCCATCTGCAAATCTGTGACCATCTGTGGTGGTGAGTGGGTTTTACATATGTGTAAAGGGTATTGTTGGTCATGTAGTCTCTCAATAGTTCATATCTTCAACCTGAGGGCCTCGAGACATAATTTCCTTAGTTATCAACAAAATGGGGATAATATCTGGCTCCTACTTGGGGATCATGTTCTCGTCATAGAGTGCATGAGAACTGCAACATCTCCTAGTAGACCTGTGGCTACAAAGAAACATCAAATTGTCAAGTGCAGGATGGCCTACTCATCCTTGTTCTCATATGATGATAATGAAAACCAACTAAGCTAGAAAAATAAAATTTTGACAATTTAAATTTTTTTCTAAACTAAGCATGAAATCAATATGCAAGTAGAGTAAAATGAAAATGAAATGCATATAAATTAATATGAGCAATCAAGATGAAAATGCATGGAATCAAAATGGCTTACCTACTTACTTGGGGCATGAACCCTAAATAAGTCATGTGACCTCGATGTGAGGTTGGAGAAGAGATCCATCTATTGGTAGTGACATATTTTTCCCATCTAATGCTATCAAATAATACCTTTCATTGTCAGACTTCTTCCTGATGATGTAAGGGCCAAGCCGTGAATTGTTATCTTTCAATTCATATTTGGGCTTGCCCTTTCTTTTGTCTCACATGAGAACAATAATTCCTTCATTGTAATTGATGCAAGGTGTATTATCATCATATGGAGGCTCTTTGTGGACTGTGTCTTTCATGATTTCTTCATGTTTCTCATCTTCTTTCTTCAAAATTTGGATAGATCCAAATTCCTTCCCATGATATTTTGCAAGTTTACATTTGTATTGATTTGTCCATGGAAGAATCGTGTCTATGGAGTCCTCCTTCATAAAAGGTATCTTGGATGGATCATACTCAATGGTTTGTGGGAGTACATCATAATCACATTCTCTAGCATAATCAGGACCATCAAGATCCATCACGTGTCTATCATATTTCTCTCAATTTTATAGTAACTGAAAAGTTCCATCTCCCATAGGAATGTGTGCATGGGTGAGATCCATGCTAAGGAAACCCCCAAGAGCAGTATACCAACTCATAGATAGGAGCATCCCCCAAGCATTTGAAATGTTGATCACTACCATGTCCATGAGATAGCTGATATGTGGAAAATTAATCAAGATAACCTCAATGTCCTCACATACCCCGAGAAATTTAAATTTTTTGGAATCAATTCCACACACATTTCCATAAGGTCAGGTTATATTCAAACCAAGTTGTTTCATTACCTTCAATGATATAAAGTTTTTCATGGCCCTTGAATCAAACATGCAGTTGTTCAAACAAAGGCCATTCATGCCTAATGAGAGATAGAAGGGAGGGTTCTTGTCCCTTGGCCGATCGAGATACATAGTGTTCAACATGATGGGATGATCCTCCTTCTCGGTTGGCACCTATAATATCCTCAAAATTTCCCATTATATAGAAGGTATCTTACACATCTCTATCACTGGGACTATCATATTCAGTTTTCCAAACATGCTTGCAACATCTATATGCAACTGAATTTCATCTGTAGGAGTTGGCATAGGAAGAAACTCACATATCAACAGGGGAGGTGATGGAGCCACCTTTTCTGCTAATGGAAGAGGATTATTAGGCTGTGATGGAGGGGATGAAGCATTTTTTCTTATGTAGGTTATAATTTCCCTCCTCCTTAATTCCTTCTTCTGATCATCTGTCAATTTATTTAAGTCCCAGAGTCTCCCTCTCTTTCTCCTATTCTTCTAGCTTCATTTATATTTTCTTGGGTAACCTGTTCAACGTTGAAATTGCAAATCATGAAGTTTATATCGTCAATATAATATTCGTCTCGTCGAGGGTGTTAGCACTGAGAATCACCCTCAGTTGCAAGAGGATAATCCCAGTACCCATCAAAAGGTTTGTGAATGTAAATTAATGATTAAAGGTCAAATGGACAAAACTCAGCATAAGAATGTTTTAACACAGAAATATGGGCTAGCATGCATAATAAAATGAGGTTTTGATTAACTTCAGTTAGTGGTTTAAGGGTAAAGGTGAATAGAAGGAAGACTTAGTGAGGAAGGTGGATAGGTCTATTTAAGTATCAAGCCTTCAAGCAGCTAGGTGAAGTAAAACTCAGTCACAATAACTTCTTGAACTTAAAGTTTAAAACAATGAAAAACATTCATAGCATCATTATAATCAAACATCCATTATAACACAACCACAATGTCTCATATGGATTATCCAATAATGATCATTTCATAATAAGAGGAAACAAGATGATGAAAGGAAAATGACTTCTATTAATGAAAATGTCTCAAGTCTCATACATAACCAGAGAACAACTCTGTTTAGTCAAAATATTACAAAAAGAGAGTTTTGCTCAAACATCCAAACCTATCATCTCATTCATATGATGTATTTATAATAAAAACAATAGAAAACAACCAGGGGTGCGAGTTGGCCTTCCTATCCTAGGATTATCCACAAAAAGATACAAGTCTAACATATGCACCAACAGGTCTAACAAACTGCTAAAATCAAGGAGCCTGTTGGCAACCACTATAACAAAAAGAATGAATGACATGTCTTGCTGCTTGGGCACATCTTCTCCAATTCTATGTGTCCTCCAATATCATATGTTGATCTCCAACTGCTACCTGTTGATGTTTGGTTCCCTCCAAATCATCAAATTCAAGAGGAAGTAATGAATTCAAAACCTATGACTGTAATGGCTAGTTCGTAGTGCCATTATGTAGCGTCCTTTTTAAAACTGCTCTGCAGATTTCGTAGTGCCCTTATTCCTATTTTCTCTGTGATGGATGGGTCATGGTATGTTAGCGTTCTTCTTCCCCTCATGACTTTCCTTTTATGATTTGGCTTAACGCACAATTTTGTTTCCTATCGTTGCTCTCGGATTGGACCCTATATAAGCACGTGATTGCAGAAGTTGTCAAGGGCAGTTTGGATCCACACCGCTCCGAATCCCGCAATCCACCACCAACTGCCATGTACCTCTTTAGCTATACCATGGTTTTGATTGCATGACCACTCTAGGATTTTAATGTTCGAGCACTTTCTGTTTCCGCAATGAAGTGTGGTCGTTGATCTTGTTGCAATCTGCGATCTGAGAACACCGAGTTTTGTTGCCACGCACTACTCTTGAATTGGACCCTATATAAGCACATGATTGCGGAAGTTTTCAAGGGAGGTTTGGATCCAGACCACTCTGAATCCCGAAATCCACCACCAACTAACACATACCTCTCTAGCTATACCATGGTTTCGATTGCGGAACCTCTCTAGGATTTTAATGTTCGAGCATGTTCTGTCTCCGCAATGAAGTGTGGTCGTCGATCTTGTTGCAATATGTGATCTGGGTAACCCTGCTATTTTATTTCCCCTACTAAAGTTTATCCATCCGCTAACTCCAAGATCCATTTAATCATGTTTAGATATGGCGCCAATTTTGGCATTCGAGAGCTTTGGATGCTGCGTTTTGTGCTCATGGTCATTTCCTATGCAAACAAAGGACTTGTACGACCTACTATGAGCTCAATGAATGACAAACAAGATGACCAATATTTTGAACCAAATCATGATATGTGTTTATCCTTCAAGAAAAACAGAAAAAATTTGTGCAAAGAATCAGTCAAGCAAGATACTAAGGAGAACCAATTCATTGAACAAAATGGAAACCGACTTTATCAAACAAAAGAGGAAAAAATTCTAGGAAGGTATGCAGAAAAGAGAGAGACGAGTTAGGGGTGTAGACTTAGGTCTTAACAACAACTACATGTGACCCTTAACAACTTCATGCCATAACATTGGCTCCATAGGGTATGGCATGGTCCCTGTGAGCTGCCAAGAACAAGCAGCTCCAATGTCTTATCCTAGGGCTATGGGGCCATCTATTCAAACAGAAAATAAAAATAAAAAGTGATATTTAAAATGAATGGAAAGCCAATCATGGCTTAAGAAAAATATTTCTTCAGAAAGTGCCCATTTATAGGGCCACCAAAAATTTCATAATCCTCCAAGTTATGCAATTTATAAGTGTTATTTGAAAATACCTTAGAAATCTTGAAAGGACCAATCCACAAGGCTTCGAATTTACCATGTTTGTCCTTGTCTTTCTTGGGTGCATCCCACTTGAGCACTAGATCTCCCAATTGGAAATATTCTTCTCTTACCTTCTTGTCAAAGGCTTGCTTGATATTTTGCTGATGGCCATGTGCTTTGTCAGTAGCTTCTCCCTAGTCTGTTGTACTTCTACCAGCTGTTGTATCCTCATGGCCATATCATTAGGTTCTCCTTGGTAGTCCTAGAGGAATTTTTCCACAGGCAAGGCAAGCCGAGTAGAAAATATAGCCTCAACCCCATATGCAAGATGGAAAGGGGAAACACCAAGTGACCTATTTGTTGTAACTCTATCAACCCATAAGGCAAATTTCATCTTTGAGTCCCATGCTTTCTTATTGTCTTCTAACAATTTCTTGATGATCTTTATGAGGCTCTTATTAGAGGACTCTGCCAAACCATTTCCTTAGGGGTATTAAGGAGTATAATGGATTAATGTAATCACATACTATTCAAAAAACTTGAACAATGGTTCATCTTTGAAGGAGGCATCATTGTCAGTAACAATCCTTCTTGGACAACCAAATCTTGACATGATATCCTCAAGAAAACTAATGATTACCTTGTCGGATGCATTCATTGTAGGAATAGATTCTATCCACTTGGTGAAGTAATCAGTGGTAGTCAAAATCCACCTATACTAACCACTTTAATCTGGATGGATTTCCCCAATGAATTCAATACCCCATTATTGCAAAGGTCCAAAAACCACCACAGGATTCGAAGGAAAAGATTTGAGTTGCGGCTTTCTAGAAAAATTTTGGCATTTGACACAAGCTCTAATATTTGCACAAACATTAGTAAAAATTCTAGGCCAGAAATACCCAGCTCTGAGGATCCTATAGGATGTGGTTCTCCAAAAGTGATGCCCCCCACATAAGTTGTTATGAAAGTCAGTCATGGCCTTTTGAGCTTCCTGTGGATCTAAACATCTCAAAATAACTCCTAGAGGATATTTCCAATACAAGGCATGATCAATGAGACAATATCTGATTGCTTTAATATTCAAATCTCTCACCTTGTTCTTGTCCAAACCATCAAGAGGCTGCCACTTTTGCAGAAAATATATGATGTCTTTATACCAAGTGAATTCTGCCATTTAGGCTAATATGAGAGATTTTATCAGCAAAATCAGCGTGCTGATTTTTTGAGTTCGTGTTCATGAAATTGACCCCTAAAGCTTTGCAATTTGATTAAACAAAAAACCTAACTAAACCTTGGCCTTTCACTAGTTTAGTGGGCTTCATTTCAAGGTCAAATTCCATAATTTTAGCAATCCATTTGCTCCTCTTCCCATCTATGTCAAGCTGCATAAGTATCTCTTTCATTGAGGCTGAAGGGACATATGCAACACTATTTGAATGCAGAACATATACTCTGAAAGCCTTGAGGTATTTGAACAACAAATAAGCCTTATTTTCCATGATATCATATCTCATTTCTGCATCCCTCAATGCTCTGCTGAAAAAATAATTAGGATGCTCTAACCTCTCTGTATTTTTCTGTAGCAAAACAACAACCACTGTGTCAAATGAGGCAAAGGAAAATATCAAAAAATCATTGGAATAGTCATGGTTGATAAGCACAGGAGCTTCAGTCAAGGTATTTTTTATTTGATCAAAAGATTCTCGAGCCTCAGTAGTCCATTTCACCTCATTTCCTTTCCTAAGGATGGTTGTAATGTACTTTAGTAATTCAACAAAGTTAGAGATGAAACTTCTTAGAAACTTGATTTTCCCCAAGAAAGACTGAACTTCTTTCTTGGATCTAGGAAAAGATAAGTTCTAAATGGTCTCTACTCTGCTTGGATCAATTATTACCCCTTCTACTGATACAATGTGTCCCAATAACTCACCTTTCTTCATATCAAACAAATACTTCTTAGGATTGAGAGAGAGAACAAACTTTTTGCACTTCAGGAAGACCTTTTTCAAATGATGATAATGCTCTTTATCAGATTTTGAGAACACTGTAATGGCATCTAGATAGATGAATACAAACTTTTCCTTCTCTCCAATGAGGGCAATGTCCATTGCTCGCTGAAAGGTTGCTCCTGCATTCATCAATCCAAAGGGAAATTTAGCATACATGAATGTGCCCCAAGGAGTAGTGAAGGTTGTCTTCTCTTTATCTCCAGGCAAGACAGAGATATGATTGTAGCTAGAAAATCCATCAATCATAGACATGCTAGGTGAACAAATGACTCTTTGCAAAATGTGCTCCATCTTTGGAAAGGGGTAATTATCTTTCTTAGAGCTTCTATTCAAATTCTTGAAATCAACACATAGTTTAATTTCCCCATTTTTCTTCCTTACAAGGAACAAGTTAGTTACCCACTCAGAGTATCTCAAATGAATGATGATTTTGGCATCCAACAACTTCTTCACTTATTTTTCCATAATAGGAAATAACATGGGATTTATCTGACTGAGTTTCTTCTTAAAAGGCTTGGTCTCTTATTTCAAAGGGATCTTATGGTCAATGATGTTTGTGTCATATGTTCTTAAATCTTCATATTTCCAGGAAAACACATTAGAAAACTCCTTTAAAATATTAACATACTCATCCCTTTGTTCATTTGACAAGATGCTAGAAAATTTAACATACTTTGGATCTTCCTCTGTACCTAAATTGCATTCAGTCACATCAACATTTTTAGTTGAACCTTTAACCTTTACAACAACATTTGTAATGTCCCCAAGGCCGAGCCCAGTTGTAAATATGATGTACAAAATGAATTGTAAACATGTGTTATAGGCTAGTGAGCCAAGTTTGTATAAGCTGATGGGCTTATGTGATTGTTAGGCCAGAGAGCCTAAGGGTTGGAGGCCAAGGGCCTGATTTTGTACTTGTATGTATGCAGGACATATAATAAAATTGTAAACACCGCCAGGTGTAGACCGACCACAATGAATGAGTAAAGGGGGACTGATCTTCCACAGAGAAGGCAAGGGATTAGGGGCTGAAAGGTGGGAAAATGGGTTAAGTGTTTAGCCTAGGGGGGCTTAAGCTTTAATATTATTCCAAAAAGACATGTGCATTTTATGTTTTATCCTAAGTTTCTGGCAAGGGGAGGATGTACAAGGGTGATGCGTGCCGGTGGAACACATGCAGTTCCATGGGTGACAAGTGTCAACCCTGGCGCATGTGAATAAAATGGCCAGGATGAGCCGTGAGAAGGATTCCTCCTCCATTCTACCCGATTTCCTGAACGCGTACGGAGCCCTGGATAGTACGACCATCTCGACCCCTGCAGAGAAATCCTCGTGCATTCCTGAGAGTCGAAAATCCTGTCTTGTCTTTGATAATCTATGTGCATCCTTTGTTTGACTGATCGAACCAGTGCATGGAGGCTCTGTCCCGAAGCTGTGTCCTTGAACCATTCTGCCATTGTTGAACCAGTTGGAAAGCTTGTGTTTGGCTCTGTAAATCCGTGTACACCTCTATTCTGTGAGCCGAGAAGCCTGTGGTCGATTATGAAAGAGCCAGTTTCACCTCTGTTTGAACTAGAAAATCCCGTGTTGTGTCTGGAGAATCCGTGTACATCCTCTACCCGAAATGGAACTTGTGCATGGAGTCCCTGTCTCGAAGCCGTGACAGTGAGACCGTTCTATGATTGCTGGACTAGTTTGGGAAAGCCTGTGTCTATTTTCCCCGTGGGTTGTTGTGACCACGCAGTACTAGACTGTGTGTGGCTTGTTGGTCTGTGAGCAATTCTCTCCAGGTGAGAGAGTGCGCAGAGGAAGGAGAGGACTCCTGGAAGGAACCCTATAGCTGCCACAGAGCTCGAAGACTTCCAGTCCGGTCTGTTGCTGAAACCCAAGGCAAGGGAGGTTAGCAGCCAAAGGACTGTCCAGGTGACAGAGAAGGTGTATACTCCTGGGGTGTAACAGGCATGTGGGGAATGAGGGTCTGTGGGCAATGAGTGTGAGAGGTTCCTGGGAGAGAATCCCATCCTTGTGGTTGTGTGCTATTTTCCCTGTAACCTCAGCTTAACCTAGGATTCCTTGTCTAGGGGTGGAGCTTAGTCCTAGCTCGGGGGTGACCCACTACTAAGCTTGATGAGCAGTGCGGTCTAAGGCTGGGAGGTTCGTGGAAGGCCTGCACTTGGTTGGTGGAATCTACCACTGTTAAAAGATAAGTATCCGATTATGCTTTAATCATGTTTTGCATGACTGTGTTGCTTATGTTATCATGAATTCTGTTGTGTGTATTGATTATTATTAAATGCTATTGATTGTTAATTATAGCAGTAAATAATATGTTTACTCTGAGCTTAAATGTGTTTATTTGCTTAAATGCATGTGTATTATGTAATGTCTATATGAGTTATGTAAAATGTGTGTACAGATTGGTAACAGAGAGCGATAAAATCCTTGGTAGCCAAAAATGGTGCGCTACAACATCATTTCTTTCAAACAATCTCTTCAAGGGGACTAAACCTTTTGGAATATGGTTACTGGGAAATTGAACAATATGATGGTCAACAATTTTATTCAGAAAACTATCAACATGAGGGATTTTTCAGTATCATGATCTTGATCAATATGTAAGGTAGAAAACTCATCCACAGTCTCAAGAAATATTTTTATTTCAATATCATCCTCAAAAACCTTCCAATGTTTGACATTATGAGGTATAGAGGGTCTATACTTCACTTCCACATCATACTTGAGTTTAGGGGGTAGAGGAACTCTGAAATTACTTGCTGAAACAACCAAGGAATCTTCCATAGTGTTCTCCTCTCCTAGAACAAATGAGATATTAAAAGCTAAGAAGAAATTATCAACAAGATCCCAAACTTCATTTCTGTAAGTCCTTAACCTAGGGTTTTTAGCTTGATACCAATTTTTTACTTGGTGAACAATTAATTCAGCATCTCCAAACATTGCTATCTCTTCAATATTCATGTCTTTAGCAGCCGTCAAACCCAAAACAAGAGTGTCATATTCTGCCAGATTGTTTGTAGTTTCAAATTAAAGCTTGTAAGACAAATATATGGTCTCTTGGGTAGGGGAAATAAAGACTACCCAACACCAACACTCTCCTTATAAGAGGCTCGATAAAAAATCATCTTCCAAACAAAGGTATTAGGAGGAGAATCTTCACAAGAGGTAAGAGGTTGTTTTATGATTTCAATAGGTGGTTGAGGAGTATCAATGAGCTGTAATATACTAGATCTTAAATCAAGATCAAGTGAAAAAATAGGGTGGTTAGTAAGACTTTCTTCATCATTGATGATGTAGGCTAGTTGTGCCTCCCTATAAGGTATTCTATGATCTCCCCCAAATACAGGAATGGTGGCATATGAAAGGTCCATCTACAAAGTTCCCCCTAGTATTTTGATCCAAGATCTTGACAAGAGCATCCCAAACTTAGGGGGGACATCAACCACCACAATATCCATAACCACACTTTGTTGAAATTACTAAGACAACTAAGAGGGGGGGGGGCAGGGGTGAATCAATTGTTACTGTGCTTAAACAATTTATGACTATTCAAATAATTTTTAATCTCTTTCAAGTGACCATCAATATTATACAAGATATGAACAACATAAATCATGAACATCATTCAGACATAAGATATACACATAGACATAGTTACACGAGGAAAACAATAAAGGGAGAAAACCTCTTCTTCTTTGAA
Source organism: Picea engelmannii (assembly GCA_009831015.1). Classification (NCBI taxonomy): domain Eukaryota; kingdom Viridiplantae; phylum Streptophyta; class Pinopsida; order Pinales; family Pinaceae; genus Picea; species Picea engelmannii. Next base: position 36,084 of record ML843569.1, read on the forward strand.
TGATGGGCAGTCTTTTAAGTTATGTACATCATCTATCTTTGAGCACCAAATCAATGTGAGGCTACTACCTCTGTTTTGTTGAAATAATGTAACTGCGAAGAGCATTCTTATTATTTTGTTATTTGATTAAATCCCCATTGTGGATTAATCATGTCATTATTATTATTTTTATTATTAGGTTAAATCCCCATTGAGGATTAACCAAGTCGGTAATTGTAT
>ML843569.1:42424-52498 GCA_009831015.1 Picea engelmannii
CTGGGTTTTCTTCCCCTAGAGGGTTTCCCAGGATAAATGCTGTGTCTATTGTGGATGTGTATTTCTCAGTGATCTTGTGGTTATTATGCTCTTGTCTTTATGAAATGCAAAGAACTATAATGATAGCATAAAACATTAACATGTTTTACAAGATCCAACTTGTTGAGAGCACCAACTCTCTGGTTTCTCTAGCATCCACTAGAAGGAAGCATCAACTCTCTAATTGTTCCAACACCAACTGGACTTATACAAGCACCAACTTGCATACATAAAACTCTGTGTTTTTCCGAGCACCACCCTATTTTCTAGCTACAGCTAAATGGAAGATACAACTTCCAATATTCAAGCACCAACTTGAATATCAGAGGACCACAGTCCTCCTTAGAACCACCCTACCTCCCTGAGTGTAATTAAATGATTTAATAACCAACAATACAGGTGTTTCAATTCTTACCACTTCTTCTCTGTTCTGCAATTCTTCTATGCTTTTATATGTTCTATAATAATGCTATGCTTCTATCTGTTCCGTAGTTTTGCTCTGCTTCAAACTGTTCTGCAATTATTCTCTTGCTTCTGTCTGTTCAGCATCTCTGAGTTTTATCTCATACTATGCATACTATAATTTTACCTTTCTTACAGTTCAACTAATTTTTCCAGTTCGAACAACCAACCTAATACAGTCATTGTGTTTCCATTTTATCCTATACCACATATTTAGTTACACCTTGAATCTCCAAGAAAATGCATCAACAATTGAATTGTCAAACGTCCAAGAACTATGATTTATTTCTGCTAACTGAATCATAACTGATCAATTAACTGTGAAGTGCAACAGTATCCCTTCAATCATATTCCCAATTAATTAGCACCATTGGATTAATTTAGTAGGGTCTCGTGTTTATCTCATATGCCCATTGGTTGTGACCGAGTGATAAACAAAATTTGAATTTCGTGATTTCGCATTTTGGCATTCCTGTGATGAAGGGTCTCGACACTCCAAGTCGTGATTGCCGAAACTCCAAAATGGAGCTTAGCACTGCTAGCTTCTTCCCCTCATGTGATCACCAGTGGTGACGAGGTGCTTATCCACAAAGTGATTCATGATTCACAACTTCGGGACTCCTGTGATGAAGGGTCTCGACTCTGCATGTCGCGATCGTTGAAATAGAGCTTGGCTGCACTAGCTCCTCCCTCCAACTCTCGACGATGTGACCATGCGTTATGACCACTCGCCAATCAAATGATCACTTTGTGATTTTGCACTTTTGTCGTGAGTCTCATTGACTCCTCCAACTTCCAGTATCCGAAACTCCAAAATGGAGCCAGATCAATGGCTCACGCTCTCCCTTTGATCGACGACTCAGATTAAATTGTGGTTTCAGATTTCACGATTTCAAAGGATAGAGCACCTCCTTCCTTTGAGTTTCCAGTCAGCGAAATGCTGACCTCTTGCCACATGTACTCTGCATCCAACAGTCCAAGACATACCTTGATCCAATGGTCCATATCAATCCTCGATCCAATGACCTAGATCATTTCAGAATTTCGCATATCGTGCTGATCTCACATCACGCTCCGTTGATTCCTCCAATGTGCAAGTCAGCAAAATTCTAATCGCTCGCCACGTGTCCTCCTCAACGATGGATGGTCCTCTTGCTTTCAAAACTTTGTAAGCCCACTTCATCTTGTACTTAAAGATTGTGCTCCTTCTTCTTGATCCAACGATGGTTGATCCTCGTGCTTAGATCCAACATCTGAGATTTGTTCTCCTCTTTTGTGCGTTTCTCCTGTCAATATTCAGATCTGACAGTCATCGTGAATTCTGAATGGGTGATCCAATGATCACTGTTGCTCTTCACTATTGATCTTTCCATGCCATCATCGTTGCGCTGTGGATCGTGATGATCTCGCCATCAATGAAAAACATGTTGCCTTATGTCTGTAAATATGCCAACAATATCCCCCTTTGGCATTGATGGAAACCTTGACCTTGAAGAAACTGAAGAATTGCACTCTACACTCTTTACCTGGACTGCTAATCTACCTGCTGAACATCCATCCAACCATACCACTGTAGCGTCTTTGCCACACTCACCACACTTTTTATCCCTCTTTGTCATCAATGTCAAAGAAGAAACACGCTCCCCCTGAGCTATTTTTGTACATCTCGAAGGTATCAGATATGTGACAGTCACATACTCCCCCTGACAAGGTGAATAAATTAGACAAAAGAAGATATAACCCCAACTTCTGATGAAGATATCCAAAAGGTTTCATTGCTAACGGTTTAATAAATATATCAACTATCTGTTCTGTGGAAGGATTATAATTCACCTGAACAAGTCTGTTTGTAACCTGTTCTCTGAGAAAATGATACTTTATTGGTATATTCTTAGACTTTTAATGAAGTACAGGATTCTTAGAGAGACTGATGGCACTGGTGTTATCATAGTGAAGTGTTATGGGATCAGTATAAGTTACCTTCAAATCTGCAAGAGTTTGTATCATCCATAAAATTTGTGTGCAACAAGTAGCAGCAACAATGTACTCTGCCTCTGTAGTTGATAAGGAAATGGATCCCTTATTCTTACTAATCCATGCTACTAACGAGTCACCCAGGAAGAATGCTCCTCCACTGGTGCTCTTTCTCTCATCCACACAGTTTTCCCAATCAACATCTGAATAAGTAGTTAACTGAAATTTCTGATTTCTAGGATACCACAGAACATAAGTCATTGTGCCCTTCAAGTACTTGAATATCCTAGTTACAACTACTAAATGACTTTGTTTAGGAGAAGACTGATAATGACCTACCATTCCAACAGCTTGCATTATATCAGGACGAGATGTTGGTATGTATAGAAGAATTCCTATCATTGATCGATATGTCCTTTTATCAACATCGGGTGAAATGTCATATTTACTGAGCTTGAAACCAACCACCATAGGTGTACTAACAGAAGAAGAATCTTCCATCTGAAATTTCTTCAACATCTCTTTCAAATATTTTTCTTGAGAGATAATTATTCCTGCAGAACTTTGATTTACTTGTAAACCAAGAAAGTATGACAGTTCTCCTATCATGGACATCTCAAAATCCATTTTCATAGATTTAGCAAACCATTGGACAGAGGATTCATTAGTACAACAAAAAATAATATCATCTAAATAAACCAAAACAACTAGTAAATTATCACCTTCAGACTTAATGTAGATATTGTTGTCAACAATACCTTTTTTGACTCTTTTGTCTTGTAAAAATTTGTCCAGTCTATAATACAAGGCTCATGGTGCTTGTTTCAGTCCATATAAATCCTTCTTCAACTTGCAAACATAATCATGATTATCTGTCAATGAGAATCCTTCAGGTTGCTCCATATATACTTCTTCCTCTAGATCTCCATTAAGAAATGTTGACTTAACATCCATCTGATAAACTTTAAAGTTATTATGACATGAATATGCAAGAAACATTCCGATGGCTTCCAATCTTTTCACTGGTGAAAAAGTTTCATCAAAATCCTGACCTTCAACTTGTGCATACCCTTTACAAACGAATCTGGCTTTATTTCCAACAACTTGTCATTTTTCATTCATTTTATTCTTGAACACCATTTGGAACCTATTACATCTTCAAGTCTAGGAACAAGCTCCCAAGTATTGTTCTTCTCAATTTGATCAAGCTCTTCATTCATAGCTCTAATCCAATCATCATGGTTGTTGGCTTCATACATTTTTTTAGGTTCAATCATAGATAGAAAAGAAACTTGAGATTGTTCTGAGTCTTTAACTAATTTCCTTCTTGTTTGAACTCCTTTATTTATATCTCCAATTATCTGATTTTCAGAATGATTCTTTCTAACAATTTTGAGTGGTGGTTTTGTTTCTTTCTGTTGATTTGTGTCAGCCTGATTATTCGTATCATCATCTGATTTAGATTCTTCCCTTTCTGATCCTTGGACCTCTTCATATTCATCTTCAACTATATATTTTGTGCTTGGTTCAACACTGCTTACATTTCTAACCGTGATTTCTTCATCAACTTTTATGTCGATACAATCAACCAATCTATGCAGCCTCTTATTGTAGCATCTGTACCCTTTACTATTTGTAGCATAAATTAAGAATATACTTTCATCAACCCTGTCATCATATTTCCCAATATTTTCATCATTATTCTTGATATAACATTTACTCCCAAAGACTTTAAAATGCTTTATTGAAGCGAGTCTTCCAAACCATAGTTCATAAGGATTCTTGTCACTGTGTGGCCTGAGATGAGATTTGTTAAGGATATGAACAGCTGTATGAATTGATTCCACCCAATATGTTTGAGCAATATTCCTTTCATTCATCATTGATGTTTCCATCTGCTGAACTGATCTATTCTGCCTCTCAACTACTCCATTTTGCAGTGGAGTCCTTGGAATAGTGTATTCTCATTTGATTCCATGTTTATCATAGAACTCTTTGAAGTTCCATGAACTAAACTCTCCTCCTCTATCAGACCTTATTGCCTTCAATCTTTTTCTTGTTTGATTCTCAGTCAGAGCCTTAAATACTTTGAATTTTTCAAATGCTTCAGATTTTTCCTTCAAAAAGGAAACCCATGTTAGTCTAGAATAATCATCAATAATTAACATAAAATAGTTTTCTTTTCCTGTACCTTCTTTTCTTGAACACCCATTTGAAACCTATTACATTCTTATCTTCAGGTCTAGAAACAAGCTCCCAAGTATTGTTCTTCTCAATCTGATCAAGATCTTCATTCATAGCTCTGATAGAATCATTATGGTTGCTAGCTTCATCAAATTTTTAGGTTCAATCATAGAGAGAAAAACAACCTGAGATTGTTATGAGTCTTTAATTAATTTCCTTCTTGTTTGAACTCATTTATTTATATCTCCTATTATCTGATTTTCAGGATGATTATTTCTAACAATTCTGAGGGGTGGTTTTCTTTCTTTCTGTTGATTTGTGTCAACCTGATTATTCGTATCTTCATCTGATTCAGCTTCTTCCCTTTTTGATCCTTGGACCTGTTCATATTCATCTTCAACTATATCTTTTGTGCTTGGTTCAACACTGCTTACATTTCTGACCGGGATTTCTTCATCAACTTTTATGTCGATACAACCAATCTATGCAGCCTCTTATTGTAGCATCTGTACCATTTACTATTTGTAGCATAACCTAAGAAGATACCTTTATCAGCCCTATCATCATATTTGCCAATATTTTCATCATTATTCTTGATATAACATTTACTCCCAAAGACTTTAAAATGCTTGATTGAAGCGGGTCTTCCAAACCATAGTTCATAAGGATTCTTGTCACTGTGTGGCTTGATATGAGCTTTGTTAAGGATATGAACAAATGTATGAATTTATTCCACCCAATATGTCTGAGAAATATTTCTTTAATTCATCATTGATCTTGCCATCTGTTGCACTGATCTATTCTGCCTCTAAACTACTCCATTTTGTTGTGGAGTCCTTGGAATAATGTATTATCGTTTGATTCCATGTTTATCACAAAACTCTTTGAAGTTCCATGAACTAAACTCTACTCCTCTATCAGACCTTACTACCTTCAATATTTTTCCTGTTTGATTCTCAGTCAGAGCCTTAAACACTTTGAATATTTCAAATGCATCAGATTTTTCTTTAAAAAAGGCAACCCATGTTAGTCTAGAATAATCATCAATAATCAACATAAAATAGTTTTATTTTCCCGTACCTTCTTTTCTTGATGGTCCACATAAATCCATATGTACTAACTGGAGATGTTTTTATATTGAAGGAGAGTTTTTAGATTTGAACTGTGTTCGAGTAAGATTTCCTATTTGGCAAGGTTTACAAATAGAATCATAGGGATTTGATATCTTTGGAAGATCTTTTACTGCCCCATTGTTTCTAAGCTTGATTATATGATCAAAATTTAGACGTCCAAGTCTTCTATGCCATATCCAACTTTCATCATACTTGCTTAAGTGGCATTCGTCTTTTTCTTCTTGTAACACATAGACATTGTTTTTTTTTCTTATCCCTTTTGCAACCAACTGTCTTGAATTCACAGACTTTATTTTACAATCTTTAGAAGTAAAAACAACTTCACACCCTCTTTCACAGAATTGAATAACACTAAGCAGATTATGTTTCAGACTATCTACAAATAACACATCTTCAGCTTTTCCTTTGCCATTACTCAGAATTACCATTCCTTTACCTTTTATTTTTCCTAGTGCATCATTTCCAAAAGTTACATTCCCTAATTTGCTTTCACTTAGAGTTAAAAATTTACTTTTGTCTCCATTCATATGTTTGGAATACCCACTGTCAATATACCAGGGATTCTTTTGTCTTTGGGCTGATAACATTAGTCCATACTTTCCATCTTCTTTCTTCTTCCAAACCTTGAAATTTTCAGCAGTGGGATTCAAATCTTGCTTATAATTCCTTAAGCGATAATCTGTAGCTTTATGTTCATAATTATGGCAGATGTAACATTCTGGTTCACTGAATAGCAGATCATAGCGATTATTATGCTCATAATTGTTGTTATGCTTAACCTGCATACTTTTCCTAGCCATCGCATGATTCATAGTCTGTGGTTGTTTGTTTCTTGGTTGTATCGATCTTTGTTGTGGAAGATAGTTATTCCTTGAGTATCTTGATTGATCAGATCTAAATCTTAAAGAACAAGTTATAGCTTTGTGACCAAAGTTAAAACAAAAAAAACAATATCTATAAAAAAAACCTTTGTATTTGGAAAAATTCTGTCTTCTTTGAGCGGGTCGATTTCTTTCATGCTGATAATTTCTCTGATCTACAGATTCGGTTCTGGTACTTTTTCTTTCATTCCTTGGTGGATGATTTTATTTCTTTGTTTCTGCAGAGTGACTGTTGTCAATGATTGAGGATTTGACAAATTTGATGGGTTTTGTATTACTTGGATCATCACTACTTGATCCTTCTTCAAACCCCAAGCCAGGTTTCAACTTTGGATTTCTTTGTTGATTTAAAATGGAGGTTAATCCTTTTGAAGCTTTAATACTTGACAGATTTTGGTGATACAATGCCTTAAACTTCTCCATCTCTTTTCTGGTTTTTACTATCTCTTCTTCTAAGGCTTCACACCTCGTTTTCTTCGTTGATAACTATTGTTTCAGAATGTCCTCTATTTTCTTTTCCTCTTTTAACTCCACTTTTAGTAGGGCAAAGTCTTCATTAGGTTTTTTACCATTCATTTTAAACTGCATCAACAACTGTTTTTGTTTTCTCTTCTTACATCTAAGTCTGTCAATTTCTTCCAAAGCACTAACTAATTCACCTTCCATATCCACCACAACTTCTTCATCATCCATGTCACCTCTTGTGAGTTTATCATCAAAATATCCCATAGCCATAAGCATAAAATCATTCATTTTTTCTTCACAGGATGAATCACTATCTATGTCTTCTGAGGAGTCATCATTATTTCCACACAAACTTTTCTTTTTACTATATTTCTTAAATTTGTATTTCTTTTCATCATCAGAGTTATGGTCCAGTTGTCGTCCTAATACACACTTGCAAACGTGAGCAAAGTCCAGCTCACTTAGTGTGTCCTTGGAGGCACAATGCCTAGGTTCACTTTCCACACTGTCAACTTGACTGGAACCTCTTCCTTCTAGGCTTACTCCTAGGGAAGCCAAGGGGGGTAGACCCTAGTTACTAGATTTGATTTAACGTTTATGTTCTAGGAGTTGGTTTTAATTTGTTAAAAGGTTTTTGGGAAAGCTATCCTAAGATGCTAAGGCAGCAAATGCAAAGTGCAAGTTTATCTAAATGACAATCAACCCTTTCCCTAAGTCAACTATGACTAGTGCCTAAGGTTGGGCAAGGGGTCAACTAAGTTTGAGGGTGGTTTAATTACAAAAATATTACAATTAAAATAAATTGAAACTACCCCACAAACTAAAGATTACAAATGTTTGTACAATGAAAGATAGATGTTACAAATGTACAAAGATACAAAGATACAAGATATGTAAGTTTGAGAGATAATCAAAATGAGATCAACACATGAGCCAAGCATGCCCCAATAACACTTACTCTATTGGACTTGTTTTCAATGGAAACCACTAAATCACTCAAGATTCAAAAAGGTGATGCCTCCCCAAGTGGGATACTCAACTCCTTCGTGAATCACACCGCAAGAGCAAATAAATAAAGATATATAAGTGTGTTAACTCAAATGCTCATATAAACTTAAGACAATTGGAGAGATAAACCATAAGATTGCAAATAAAGATCTAAATATATTAAGTACTTGCAATATGTGTGTTCCTAAACATACATCTAAATTCCCCCAACACACATGGATTATCTATGCAACTAGGTGATTAGGAAGTTTATTAAAAGTTGAGTAAATTTTATTTCCCTCCCCCTAACTATGTTGGAGCTTCAAGCTTCCTCCTCCTTTGGCCAAATGACTACTGGGTTCTCAAGATAGTAAGGAAATGAGGCCCACCCTAGCTTCCCAGGTCAGCCCTGACAGTAAGAGTACTTCCCGGAAAGGATCCCCTCCTGGAGAATCATGGGACGGTCCCCCGCCACTTCCTTCCGTTGTTTTCCTCAAACTCATTTTAGATGGTGGATATGGATGAATAAAGCTATCCTAAGTTGTCTAAAAAGTTATTATGACTCGCGGGTGAGTCTTTAGGTGTGTTTGGTGTATTTTAGGAGTGTTTTAGGTGCCCGAAAATGACGTTTTTAGCCCAAAACCGAAACTGAAATTGCTTGAAAATGAAATGTTGTGAATGTAAAAATCTTAGACCATACCATAAGATAACATGAATATGAATATTCACAAGATAACCATCATTAATCTAGCATTCCATTTTCCATCATGACATAATACTTTGCAAAAAAAAAAAAAAGGCAAGAACAACTTGCCGAATGATAACAAGAATGAAACTTTAGGATTTTAATTACTCATCCACATATGTGTTAACCATTGAAAAAGATAGATGTGCTTGAAAATAAAAGCTTGGAAAAGCAATGAATAAGATCTTAAACCATCAATAGATCACATATGCTTGAAAAAGATAGATGGAATAATGATTTAAGAAAATAGACGAGATGTATCACTTAAGCAAAACTTAAAGCATTAAACCATGAGATATTGATAAGCATATGAAGACAAATAACTTGAAAGAAAAGGAAGGTTAGATGTGATGACTACTCTAGAAGATTTTAAACCATCATAGCATATAGATCATCAAAATGAATAATTTTCCTTTAAGCCTCACGATTTTGGGGATTACTATCCCAAGGTGTAGGAAACTAACTTAGCAAAAACTTAGAAATTTGAAAACCACTCACAATGGCCAAGGTGGAGGCAAGCCTACCATTATTGGCCAAAGAGGGTTGTAAACCAAAAACAAGATTATTATTATTAAGTGGCCACACTACCTTGTCTTGTAGACAAGGGGGGCCAAACAAATAAAATAAACTTAACTTGAAAATTATACTATTCTAGCCCAACGATATTGGGGGGTTGGCTTGGCCAATCACACACCCAAGGTGTAGGCAACTAACTACTAACAAAAAATAAATTTACAATGGCTGAAAATTACATGTAGAATGCAAGAAAAAGAAGAGAAAAGAAAGGGAATTTTACCCACTTATTGTGACATCTTTTGTTGTGTTGTATGGCTGAATTTGAGCAGCATATCCCCTTGTTTCTGGTAAGAACCTGTAAAAACCAGCAAACAAAAGCTTGCTGGAAATGCTGCACAACACAACAAAGTTAAGAAAAATTTCTGTTTTTTATGCAGAAATTTTTCACATAAAATCTCCAAGTGAAAACTGAAAATATATGACCTATCTAAGATGGTTATTAAACTAAAATATATGATGAAATGAAACAGAAAAATATGACTAAACAAACTAGGAGTTTAAGTAGAAGTTGAGGGAAGACTCTTGCTTGAGGCTTTCCCAACAATCCCTTGAAATGAACCTGCAAAACTTGAGACAAGAGTGAGCATAGAATAGATAATGTGTATGGATAAACTAACTACTTGAAATA
>ML843569.1:56708-70255 GCA_009831015.1 Picea engelmannii
GAAAGGGCCAGATTTAATTAAAGGTGGATTTACCCACCCAGTGTGAGAGGTCGGCCTAGCCAGATGGTGACTCTTCACACGTGCCAGAGTGATATAAATAAGAGGCTAGCGCCTCACTTCTATCACACACTTCACTTGCTCATTCTCTTATAAGGCAAGTTGACATTTCAAGTTGGTGAGAGGAGAAGAAGGGTGGCGCATCTCTTGGAGGAGGATTTTCTGTATTGGTTGAGTTATCTCTTGAACATTTGATAAGCTATTTATGATAAGGAAGTTTTGCTGGGTTTTCTTCCCCTAGAGGGTTTCCCAGGATAAATGATGTGTCTATTGTGGATGTGTATTTCTCAGTGATCTTGTTCTTATTATGCTCTTATCTTATGAATTGCAAAGAACTATAATAATGACATAAACATTAACACATACATCTAAATTCCCCCAACACACATGGATTATCTATGCAATTAGGTGATTAGGAAGTTTATTAAAAGTTGAGTAAATTTTTTTTCCCTCCCCCTAACTATGTTGGAGCTTCAAGCTTCCTCCTCCCTTGGCCAAATGACTGCCGGGTGCTCAAGATAGTAAGGCAACGAGGCCCACCCTAGCTTCCCAGGTCAACCCTGACAGTAAGAATACTTCCTGGAAAGGATCTCCTCCTGGAGGATCACAGGACGGTCCCCCGCCACTTCCTTCGGTTGTTTTCCTCAAACCCATTTTAGATGGTGGAGATGGCTGAATAAAGCTATCCTAAGTTGACTAAAAATTTATTATGACTCATGGGTGAGTCTTTAGGTGTGTTTGGTGTATTTTAGGGGTGTTTTAGGTGCCCGAAAATGATGTTTTTAGCCCAAAATCGAAACTGAAACTGCTTGAAAATGAAATGCTGTGAATGTAAATATCTTAGACCATACCATAAGATAACATGAATATGAAGATTCACAAGATAACCATCATTAATCTAACATTCCATTTGCCATCATGACATAATACTTTGCAAAAAAAAAAAAAAAAGGCAAAAACAACTTGTCGAATGATAACAAGAATGAAACTTTAGGATTTTAATTACTCATCCACAAATGTGTTAACCATTGAAAAAGATAGATGTGCTTGAAAAGAAAAGCTTGGCAAAGCAATGAATAAGATCCTAAACCATCAATAGACCACATATGCTTGAAAAAGATAGATGGAATAATGATTTAAGAAAACAGACGAGATGTATCACTTAAGCAAAACTTAAAGCATTAAACCATGAGATATTGATAAGCATATGAAAAGAAATAACTTGAAAGAAAAGGAAGGTTAGATGTGATGACTACTCTAGAAGATTTTAAACCATCATAGCATATAGATCATCAAAATGAATAATTTTCCTTTAAGCCTCGTGATTTTGGGGATTACTATCCCAAGGTGTAGGCAACTAACTTAGCAAAAACTTAGAAATTTGAAAACCATTCACAATGGCCAAGGTGGAGACAAGCCTACCATTATTGGCCAAAGAGGGTTGTAAACCAAAAACAAGATTATTATTATTAAGTGGCCACACTACCTTGTCTTGTAGACAAGGGGGGCCAAACAAATAAAAGAAACTTAACTTGAAAATTATACTATTCTAGCCCAACGATATTGGGGGGTTGGCTTGGCCAAACACACACCCAAGGTGTAGGCAACTAACTACTAACATAAAATAAATTTACAATGGCTGAAAATTACATGTAGAATGCAAGAAAAAGAAGAGAAAAGAAAGATAATTTTACCCACTTATTGTGGTAGCTTTTGTTGTGTTGTATGGCTGAATTTGAGCAGCATATCCCCTTGTTTCTGGTAAGAACCTGTAAAAACCAACAAGCAAAAGCTTGCTGGAAATGCTGCACAACACAACAAAGTTAAGAAAAAATTCTGTTTTTTATGTAGAAATTTTTCACATAAAATCTCCAACTGAAAACTGAAAATATATGACCTATCTAAGATGGTTATTAAACTGAAATATATGATGAAATGAAACAAAAAAATAGGACTAAGCAAACTAGGAGTTTAAATAGAAGTTGAGGGAAGACTCTTGTTTGAGGCTTTCCCAACAATCCCTTGAAATGAATCTGCAAAACTTGAGACAAGAGTGAGCATATAATAGATAATGTGTATGGATAAACTAACTACTTGAAATACTTCTAAGAAACTAGCTACCCAACACAAATAAATCAGCAAGACTATTCTTTGCTAATCTACCCAAATAAAATACTTCATTCAAGATATATCCAATACAAACCACATGAACTCAAATACCACAATATCACCTCATGTGAAGAATGCAACTAGAATACTCTTGGCGATCCAAAAATCCTCCAAAGTTTTATTAATCCAAGTGAGAGTGTTGTAGCAACAAGTTGCTCCAAGACTCTCAAGAGCATATGAGTGAAATGGCAAGATGGCAAGAGCAAGAGAGTGAGATGAAATTTCAGTATAGTAACACTAGCTCAAAGAATGTTTAGTTGGGAGTGAGGAGAGGGATCTATTTATACTTGAAGATGCAAACCTACCTCTCTTGGATCAATGCCAAGTGTCCACCACCAAGCATAACAGTAGAACTCAAGGCTAGGGCACACCATCTAGGGTTTGAAAGCTAGATTTAGGGTGTAGAAAAAAGTAGGAGGTGTTGAGATCAAGCAAAGAGGTGTGGGAGGCCTTGGAATTGATGCCAAGGAAGGTGAGAGGTCTCAAATAATTTTTAAAAAATCATTTGTGGAGTTTCTAGAAGAGGGGGGCGTAACTCCTCTTGGAGGGGGCAAAAAAATGGTGAAAATGAAGGAATTGAGGGGGATTAATGAGAAAAAAGGAGTGGGATCATCCTAGGAGGTGATATGGGGGTCAAAGGGAGTCATAACTTATGAGAGGGGGCCCAAATAAGTCACAACAACCTCCACCAAGGAAAAACATCAATCCCCCTAGGGGGCCATTATTTTTGAGTGCAGAAGGTGGATAAGGGGTTAGAATAGGTTAGAAAAGGTTGGGAGGGTTACATAAAGTCTAATCTTGCTCTTTTCCACCTTCAAACTAACCCATTAACTCTTTTTTACAAAAATTACAAAAATGACTTAGCAATTAAAATTGTTGTTTTGACTGACTTTGACTTCGGGTGGACAAATGCATAGCAAACTTTGTCTGACTGAGCTGAAACTTGGTCTATGGGTGTAGGGGGTGCCATTCCATTTATTTTGAGTATAAATACCCCTATCAAAAACCCAAAGACCCAGTTTTTACAATATTTGCTCAAAAACATTTAATTAATTAAATAATTAAAATCCCAACCTTAGGAAAATTAATTAAAATTAATTAATTAAAAAAAACCTATCTAGACTCGACGAAATTCTGCGAAACTTTCTACAATGCCTAGTATGGTCATTTACATCATTCCTAAACAACAGCTACCAAAGGATGAGACCATTAGAACGTCGTTCACCACTTTGGATGAATTATTGCATGTGTGAGGGAAAAACTCATGGGAAATCAACCAGGATAAAAAGCCCAGTTGACAACCTAAGGATAAAAAACCCTCAGTGAAAAGAACTCTCCCAATGAAAACATCCCAAGGTACCTGACCTAACTATGATCCATGCAGACTTATTACATTATTAACCCACGCAGGGGTGCGGAAATTTCGTTTACAAAAGTTTGTGCTGGAGGCATAAAATGCCCAAGTAGAACCAATACTGTCTTCGACATACTTGCATCTGATGATGCATATCTTCATGGCACATGAGTTGACCCCCTAGCTGAATAGGCGGTCAACAGGTCCTTTTGGTCCTTTTTCTTGTGAAGACACTTAGATGCAAAATGACCTATTTTACCACAGTTAAATAATTAGAAGGGCATATTTCCTTGATATTTGTCTCATCCTCTCTTTAACCTTCTCACAAATTTTGCTTCAATATCATCTAGTTCTGAATCAGTATTCTTGTCTGCTTTAAAATATGCTTCTCTATTAATGGATTTATCTTTGTTAATTCTCATTTCATATGCAATTAGAGTTCCTAGGAGTTGATCAATGGATAGATTGTTAAGATCACTTAGTTCTTCTATTGCAGATACTTTAGGATTAAATTTATCAAGCAGATATCTTAAAATCTTCTGAACTAAAATGATTCTTCAATCTTCTCACCAAGACCCTTCATGGCATTCAAAATCTCTTCAATTCTTAAAAAATACTTTCTAACTGTTTCATCTTCATTCATCTTTAGTTGTTCAAACTTCAATCTATATGTTTGAAGTTTGGCATATTTTATTTTCCTATTTCCTTCATAACTGCTAATAAGTGTATCCCACATTGCTTTGGCAGTTTCAAGATGCATCACCTTCACAAACTCATCTTCAACAAGTCCATTCAAGATAACATTCATTCCCTTAGAATTAAAGTTAAATTCTATCTTATCATCCTTGGAAGCTAGCACAACAGGCTTTGTGTATCCAGTCTCTATTACATCACAAACATCAACACCTAAGGCCATTATGTATGTTCTCATTCTATGCTTCCATAAAGAAAATTTTGTTCCATCAAAAAGAGCACGCTTATTAGCTGAAGTCCCTTCATGACTTGTCATGTTTAAGCTTTATAGATCTACCTTTAAGTAAAAGGAACTTGCTCTGATACCAATTGTTTAAATTACTAAGACAACTAAGAGGGGGGGCGGGGGGGGCGGGGAGGGCGGGTGGTGAATCAGTTGTTACTGTGATTAAACAATTTATGACTATTCAAATAATTTTTAATCTCTTTCAAGTGACCATCAATATTATACAAGATATGAACAACATAAATAATGAACAACATTCACACATAAGATATACACAGAGACAAATTTACATGATAAAACCCATAAAGGGAGAAAACCTTTTCTTCTTCGAATGATGGGCAGTCTTTTAAGTTCTGTACATCATCTATCTTTGAGCACCAACTCAATGTGAGACTATTACCTCTTTTTTACAAGCCCCAACTTGTTGAGAGTACCAACTCTTTGGTTTCTCTAGCACCCACTATAAGGAAGAATCAACTCCCTAAATGTTCTAGCACCAACTGGACTTATACAAGCACCAAATTTCATACAGAAAACTTTGTGTTTTCCCGAGCACCACCCTGCCACCCTATTTTCTAGCTACAACTAGATGGAAGATACAACTTCCAATATTCAAGCACCAACTTGAATATAAAAGGACCCCAGTCCTCCCTAGCACCACCCTACCTCCCCGATTGTAATTAAATGATTGAATAACCAACAATACAGGTGTTTCAATTCTTATCACTTCTTCTCTGTTCTGCAATTCTTCTCTTCTTTTATCTGTTCTGCAATTTTTCTCTGCTTCTATCTGTTCCACTCTGCTTCAAACTATTCTGCAATTCTTCTCTTGCTTCTATCTGTTCAACATCTCTGAGTTTTATCTCACACTATGCATACTGTAATTTTACCTTTCTTACAGTTCAACTCATTTTTCTAGTTCAAACAACCAACCTACCACAGTCATTGCGTTTCCATTTTATCCTATACCACCTATTCAATTACAGCTTGAATCTCCAAGAAAACGCATCAGCAACTGAATCGCCAAACGTCCAAGAACTATGATTCATTTCTACTAATTGAATTGTAACTGGTCAATTAACTGTGAAGTGCAATGATAGCCCTTTGATCATATTCCCAATTAATCAACACCATTGGATTAATTCCGTAGGGTCTTGTGTTTATCTGATATGTCCACTGGATGTGACCGAGTGCTAAGCATAATATGAATTTTGTGATTTTGCATTTTGACATTCCTGTGATGAAGGGTCTCAACACTCCAAGTCACGATTGTCGAAACTTCGAAATGGAGCTTAGCACTGCTAGTTTCTTCCCCTCACATGACCACCGGTGGTGACCAGGCGCTTATCCACAAATAACTTCGCGATTCGCAACTTCGGGACTCCTGTGATGAAGGGTCTCGACTCTCCATGTCGCGATTGCCGAAATAGAGCTTGGATGCACTAGCTCCTCCCTCCAACTCTCAACGATGTGACCATGCAATATGACCACTCACCAATCAAATGAGTGCTTCATGACTTCACACTTTTGTCATGAGTCTCATTGACTCCTTCAACTCCTGGTATCCAAAACTCCGAAATGGATCCAGATCAACGGTCCACGCTCTCCCTTTGATCGACGACTCAGATTAAATCGTGGTTTCGAGTTTCATGATTTCAAAGGATAGAGCACCTCCTTCCTTTGACTTTCCAGTCAGCGAAATGTTGACCTCTTTCCACGTGTACTCTG
The DNA here is from genome assembly GCA_009831015.1 of Picea engelmannii. Classification (NCBI taxonomy): domain Eukaryota; kingdom Viridiplantae; phylum Streptophyta; class Pinopsida; order Pinales; family Pinaceae; genus Picea; species Picea engelmannii. The sequence continues at coordinate 62,996 of ML843569.1, forward strand.
CATCCAACGGTCCACGACATACCTCGATCCAATGGTTCATATCAATCCTTGATCTGACGACCCAGATCATTTCAGGATTTTGCATATCATGCTGATCTCACATCACACTCCGTTGACTCTTCCAATTTGCAAGTCAACGAAATTCTAATCGCTCGCCCCTGTCCTCCTCAACGATGGACGATCCTCCTTCTTTCATAACTTTGTAAGACCGCTTCATATTGTAATTAAAGATTGTTCTCCTTCTTCTGGATCCAATGATGGTCGGTCCTCACGCTCAGATCCAACATCCGAGATTTTTTCTCCTCTTTTGCGCATTCCTCCTCTTTGTATTCAGATCTCACGGTTATCGGGAATTTTGAATGGGTGATCGAATGATCATTGTTTCTCTTCACTGCTGATCTTTCCATGCCATCATCGCTGCATTGTTGGTCACGCTGATCTCACCATCAATGACAAATATGCTTCCTTCTGTCTGTATATATGCCAACACACTTTTCATTGGCAATTGGAACACAGTAACAACCAGGTCTTTAATAACCCCAAGACACTTCACCTTTCTGGAATCAAATGAGTATAGGTCATGGTAGGTTTTTGTAATTTCAACCCAAGCTCATCCATGAAATTTTTAGGCATGAGGTTATGAGATGCCCCCGAGTCCATCAAGCAGTTATGCAACACTTTATTATGAATTTTTAATGATGTGTAGAAAGGGGGGGAAGAGTCATCCCTATCCTCTACCAAAGGTCCCAGGATGACTGCTGGTTTTTCATCTTGAAGGTTGAATGAATATGTATAATTAGAGGAAGGCTCGGGCTACAGCATTTTGGAAAGATATATTTTGAATTCCTCATTCTTAATCAACTCCAAAAAAGGTACATGGATTTTAAAAGGGATGGAGATTTCAGAATCTCCTTAACTTCTGGGGTAGGGCTCTTAACCAATGCCTGGGGGTTTTGTGCATCTTTTTCTTTTCTGCTAGCTTCCACAACCTTAGCAGATTTTTTTGTTTTAGTGGGATGATTAGAAGTGTCAGTCTTTCCCTCTTTCTTCTTTGACCTTAGGTTGTATTTACTTGGATTGTCATTTGTTTTTTCCCCTTTACTCAATTCATTTAATTGACTACCCATGAGATACTCTTCATATGCAGATTGGGTTAAATGAGGAGATGAAAAGGTGTCACCAATACAATGGATTTCATGATCAATTTTTTTATCCTCTCCTCCTTCATCAACAACAAGGTTATTTTGGAGAGGGTCTTGGAATTTTTTATCATCCTTATCCCTATTTCTTTGATATATTTGGAGGACATGAGGGGCATTATTTGGTCTTCTGAAATTACTCTATAATCAATATTCCGTGTGTTCCTCTAGTTTTGTTTTCCTTCAAGTTTCAACTTCTCCATTTCAGCAGAAAGTGATTTTACCAATTTTGTAAGTTCATCAACTTGAGGGTGGACAACAGAGGATTTTGAGGTTGAAGCTTAAACCTTACCTTTCCTTCTGTCTCTATCAAATTTTACCCTAAGTTTTTCGGCTTCCAATATGTTAGATTCTACTTCCAAGGTTGCATCTTGCATATGATCTAGAGAGGTAGATCTTCTTTCTCTCAATAGGAGGAAAAACTCAGGGTCAAAAGCACTGGCATAGGTAATATTGGCACAGGTTTATGTAGACTTTATTTTGTTGGGAATCGTGTTGTACATTTTATTAAATCTTTTTTAGAAGTCTGAAACAAATTCCCTCTACTTCCTCTTAAGTGACCCAAATTCCGTAATATAATAAAGGAAATCATTTTTATCCCCCCAATGCCTCAAGAAAGCATCATCCAAAGCTTCAATCCAAACAATAGATCCAGGAGTCAAAACCCTAAACCATTTTCTAGCCTCACCATCAAGGCTATGTACAAACACCCTCATCCATACATCCCCATTCTCAATATTAAGATTATCTGCATAACTATACAAAGTTGCAAGGTGTTCTTCTGCAGTTATGTCTTCCTCCCCTGTGAATTTGGGCATGTACTTAAGGTAGTCTCCAACTAGGAGAGAATTCATAGGCTGAGGTAAAATAAGAGGGGCATACCTAGTAGCCACTATGGAATCCATCCTATTTCTAGGAAGATTAGCATCTTCCATTGGGTTGTGAACTATAGGAGAACAAGGGGGAGATGGAGTTTTGACAGGTACAACTGCAGCTTGGATTTTTGGAGAAAGGGGGAGCTTCAATGGAGAGGTTTCATTTTTCAGAGGAAGAGGTTGAGTCTGGGAGGAAGATGGTATAAGTTCCAAGGGAAAAGAGGTTTCCTCCTCTTTAGTCACAACAACTTTGATAGGAGGAGTAGGAAGGCTTAAAGAAGGAAAATATTCTATGCTCTCAAGTCTAAACCAATTTACAACATCAAGAGAGGAAATGGTTTCAAAAATTCATTCTTTCAATTTGGGGCTAAAAGAAGAGTATTCAATAGGAAATTTTTCAAACTCCAAATTTCTAGAAACTTCAGCAGAGGGTAGAAAAGGAGAATTAGATATAACTACTGGAGTTTTAAAAGTAGAATAATGTAAATGACCAGAAGTACCTGGAACAACAACTGAAAATCCTTCTTGAGAAGCCTTTCCTTTCTTGATAATCTTCTCTGGGTCATCTTCAGGTGTTTCCAAAGGTATATGTGGAGTAGACCTCGTATGTCTGCCTTTGGGAGCCACAACTAAAACAGTGGAGTCGCCAGGTGCAAGCTGCAATCTTCAATGTATTGATTTCTAGTGCACCTTTAAAATCAATATTGATTTGTCGTTCAATCCTAGGGAAATGTCTTCAATTCGTTCCCCGGAAACGATGCCAAGAATGTTAGCACTGATAATCGCCTTCATATTGCAAGAGGATAAGCCTAGTACCCATCAAAAGGTTTGTGAATGTAAATTAATGATTAAAGGTCAAATGGACAAAACTCAGCATAAGAATGTTTTTACACAAAAATCTGGGCTAGCATGCATAAGAAAATGAGGTTTTGATTAACTTCAGTCAGTGGTTTAATGGTAAAGGTGAATAGAAGGAAGAATTTGTGAGGAAGGTGGATAGGTCTGCTATAAGCATTAGGCCTTCAAGCAACTAGGTGAAGAAAAACTCAGTCACAAGAAATTCTTGAACTTAAAGTTTAAAACACTGAAAAACATTCATAACATCATTATAATAAAACATCCATTATAACACAACCACGACATCTCATATGGATCATCGAATCATGAGAATTTTAGAATAAGAGGAAACAAGATGATTAAAGGAAACTGACTTCTATTAATGAAAATGTCTCAAGTCTCATACATAACCAGAGAACAACTCTGTTTAGTCAAAATATTACAAAAATGGAGCTTTGCTCAACCATTCGAACCTCTCATCTCATTCATTTGATGTATTTATAATCAAAACAGTAGATGCCAACTAGGGGTGCGAGATGACCTTCCTATCCTAGGATTGTCCACAATAAGATACACGTTTAAAATTTGTACCAACATATCTAACAAACTACAAAAATCAAGGAGCCTGTTGGCAACCACTCTAACAAAAAAAATGAATGACATGTCTTGCTGCTTGGACGCATATTCTCCAGTGCCATGTGTCCTCCAAGATTGTGTGTTGATCTCCATCTACTACCTGTTGATCTTTGGTTCCCTCCAAATCATCAAATTCAAGAGGAAGTAATGAATTCAAAACCTATGACTGTAATGGTCAGTTCGTAGCGCCATTCCATAGTGCCCTTTTTAAAACCGATCTGCAGATTTTGTAGCACTCTTCTTCCTGTTTTCTCTTTGATGGACGGGTCACAGTCTTTTAGCGTTCTGCTTCACCTCGTGACTTTCCTTTGATGATTTTTCTTAATGCTCAATTTTGTTTCCACATGTTGCTCTCAGATTGGACCCTATATAAGTATGTGATTGTGGAAGTTGTCAAGGGTGGTTTGGATCCACACCGCTCCGACTCCCGCAATACACCACCAAATTCCCTGTACCTATTTAGCTATACCATGGTTTTGATTGCAGGACTTCTCTAGGATTTTAACATTCAAGCACTTTTTATCTCCGCAATGAAGCATGGTCGTCGATCTTGTTGCAATATGCGATCCGAGAATGCCTAGTTTTATTGCCATGCGCTGTTATCGGATTGGAACCTATATAAGCACATGATTGCGGAAGTTTTCAAGGGCATTTTGGATCCACACCGCTCCGACTCTCGTAATACACCACCAACTACCACGTACCTCTCTAGCTATACCATGGTTTCGATTGTGGGACTGCTCTAGGATTTTAACTTTCGAGCATGTTCCATATACGCAATGAAGTGTGGTTGTCGATCTTGTTGCAATATGTGATCTGGGTAACCCTAGCTAAATTTGATCCATCCTCCAACTCCAGGATCCATTTAATCATGTTTAGAGATGGCACCAATTTTGGCGTTCGGGAGATTTGGATGCTGAGTTTTGTGCTCATGGTTGTTTTTTGTGCAAACAAAGGACTTGGACGACCTTCTGTGAGCTCAATCAATGGAAAACAAGATGACCAATAATTCAAACCAAATCACGATATATGTTTATCCTTCATGAAAAACAAAAAAAAAATGTGCAAAGAACCAGTCAAGTAAGATACTAAGGAGAACCAAGTCATTGAACAAAAGGGAAACCGACTTTATCAACTAGAAGAGGAAAAAATTCTAGGAATGTATGTGTAAAATAAAGAGATGAGGTAGGGGTGAAAACTTAGGTCTTAACAAAAACTACATGTGACCCTTAACAAATTCATGTGATAACAGGGGACACTCATCTTCCATGTGGTGTTCTTGACATGGGAGACACCAAGCTTCTATATCAACTATCCCAACAGGTTTCAAAGTATATGGGGCCTTTGCCTCTTGTTGAGGTCTTGGTTTCCAACTGGTGACATATCTTTGTTGTCTGGAAATTTGAGGTCTAGGATCATATTGATTTCTTTCTACTGTATTCATACGATTCATAAGCTGATTTTGCACCTGAACAAGCTGAGTATTCATTTGGTCTATCTTTTGATTTAGGAGAGCAATCAGATCAGGAACATTGTTGTTATAAACCTCCGTCCTTGAGTCTGTCTTGATACGAGGGTACCGAAAAGGTTCTATTTTTGAATCAAGGATATTCTCTTCAATGTCAATACTAAACTCTTTAGCTTCTTCCAATGATGTGGGATTTTTATCTTTAAGAATGTATCAGAACTGCCCTTCAAAAGCATTCATGTAAAGGAGACAAATTGATGATGTTGTAGGACAATAATCTGTTGGAATTTGATTGTACAACCTGTCAAATCTTGAAATGAATTCCTTTACCATTTAATTATCCTTTTTATTTATTTGATTGAACTGAGTCCCAAGTGTCCCACCATATGTTTTTTTCGACCATATGCTCTTTAATAAGTTGGAAAAATCATCATAGGATGTGATATTATTATCAGGGAGTTCTTTGAACCAATAAAGGGCTTCTTCAGTCAATGATGAAGTGAATAGTGTCATGGCCACATCTTCATGATCAATACCTGCATTGTCCATATCAAGGACCATGACATAAATGTGGTTTTCAACAATTATCACATTGTTTCTTGGGAACTTTGACAACCACTTGTTGACTTTTGTTGGCATTTTGTTAGGGTAACCTTGGATATTGGCCATATTAAGGGGTTTGTAGAGGTCCCTTTCCCAAGTGCTATCCATTATAACAAGAGAAAGGGTATTATGGAAAAGGGTTTTAACGATGAGAGACTTGAGAGGAGGCCTTCTTTGGTAAACCTTGGAAGGATTGAACCTCCAACGGGGAAAAGGTTTGGGGAAAAAAAGATTCTGGGAAGGTGGAGTGGCCAGATGAGTTTCAAAATTAAATCATCAAGAAAGGTGGAAAGGGAAAATCCCTTGGGTGGAGTCACCAGGTATGATAAGGGAAATGCTTTGGGATAACTTACCAAAGTGTCGTTAGGGTATGAAGAAGATTCAAAATCTTCCCCGACAATGGTGCCAAAATATTATAGCGCAAGTTATAGGTTGGGAAAATGCCAACCCAACCACAAAGAAAGTGATACAACTTGGGAATCCTACACCTAATGTCACCTCGATGTAGGTCCCTCACTTCAAGGGTGACTAGGTCACTCTTGGGAGGCAATCCTAGAGATGGAGAGGGTTGACGAGGTGTCCTATTGGGTAGATCTTTCTCTAGGTCAAGGAAAGTTTCCAAGAGATCCCTCTCTCAGCTATGTAAAGTGGATGAAGTGGTTAGGTCAAGACTCAATGGGCACAGGGATCATGACATACAAGGGGTTATAGTGTCTCATTCATGGGTTCCTTTATAGAGGGTGTGTGGTACCTTCGTCTACAATGCACTTTTTCCAAGCCCATGAATTGTCGTTTATCTTTGTTTCTTTGTAATTTATTTCAATATATCATAAGGAGAGGTTGAAGGTCACTGCCCTAGCGTGGTGACCAGATGATGGCAATGTCACCTACAAACACCTAGTGGAAATGAGAAGGATGGCTCGTGATGATACCCCCTTTCTCTTAGCCATGAAACTGAGAGCCATTACTCGGGTTTGGTGACAAGATGATGACAATTTCATACCACTAGATATTCATGGACGTGATAGGTTGGGTCGTGATGAGACCTTCTATCCTTAAAATAACCTTTTAAGCATTCTTTATCATATTTTGGGTCTCCTTTACTCAAATATAAGTGTTTCACTGCTTTCTTGGGTGATCCCTGGGTGAACCATCTGAAAGGTTTATACAAGGATTTTATCTTTTACCCAACATCAATCCCTTTGGGCCTTCAACCCCTTCTTCCCATAGAATGAGGGACAACCCCTTATTGGGTCAATACACCCTAAAATACCAATAGATAAGGAAATGGAGGAGAATAATTATGGAAAGTGGTAAGTATGGTCATGAACAATACAACGGCTCATTAAGGGAGTTCCTAGTATCAAAACAATTCCCAAGGAAAACCACTTACTAGGGAACACTGTAAACCACCAAGGTGAAGTAGAGAAAAAGGCATAATGTCCAAGCATATATCATGAAATCTAGAGAAATATAAGATACAACATACTCAACTGGATTAAATATTGAAATGATGATCACCATAATACTAATGTTAATGTTTATGCCATTATTATAGTTCTTTGCATTTCATTAGATAAGAGCATAATAAGAACAAGATCACTGAGAAATACACATTCACAAGAGACACAACATTTATCCT
>ML843569.1:71386-95189 GCA_009831015.1 Picea engelmannii
TGGAATTCCAAAATGAACCCAAACATGTGTAAAGAAGATCTTGGCGATGGCCTTGACTATGATGCTCTTCTTGCAGGGTGCCAAAATTTCCATCTTAGAGAATCGATTAATGACCACGAAGACACAGTCATTCCCATGCTTGGTTGAAGGCATACTAGACATGTATTCCATGAAGATGGACTCCCAAGGCCTATACAGAGTATGAAGAGGGGTGAATAGCCCCGATTGCTTGATGGAGGGCTTGGGAATGGAATAAGAAGTGCAGGATATTATGTACTTGTGAACATCTTGTCAAAGCTTTAGCCAATAAAATTATTTTGTAGTACTTCCATCGTTTTCTCTACACCAAACATCCCGCTGCTTGGTTGTAATGAGATTTGCATATCATATTTTCATGATCGCTTGAAGGAAAACATAGATGACTCAAATGGCATAACAATCCATCCTGGAGATGAAAGTCTAGAATTGTTTTTCCTGCACTCAATGTATGATAAGAAGTAGCAAAGTTAGAGTCATTATTGTATAAGTGTGGCCATTTGAATGTCTCATGTCCACAGGAGTTGAGAAATGTGGTTAGTGCTTCCACCATGGGTCGACTAAGAGAATTTGTGACATGGTTGGTGCTACCCTTCTTGTACTTGATATTCAAGTGGAATTATTGTAGGTACGTGGACCACTTCTGATGGTGGTCATTCTATAAATTTCTTTATGTCTAAATGAATTGCAAAGGCCTGCGATCAGTGTGGATGATCATTTCCATCCCCATAATGTAATGCTTCCAATGTCGACATGCTTGCACAATGGAGTAGATATCTTTATTGTAAGTGGGGTATTTGTGAACCATATTAGATATATTTTCACTGTGATAGGCTATTGGATTCCCATGTTGAGTGAGGACTACATCAATAGAATAATTTGAAGCATCTACCTCAATCTCAAATGGTTGTTGCAGGTCAAGTAGAATAAGGACTGTCGCTGAGTAGAGGCGGGATTTCAAATCCTTGAATTCTTTCTGTTGGGGCGTAGACCACACAAAATTGGCCTTCTCTCCACCCTTGTTCATCTAGCTCAGGGCCTAGGCAATATGAGAGAACCCCAACACAAATCGATGGTAGAATTTGGTGAGTCCCAAGAAGCTATAGATCTCGGTCATTGTTTTTGGGGCCATCCAATCACAGATGAATTGGATCTTGGATGGATTCACATGTACACCCTGCTCATCCATGACATATCCCAAATATTGGATTCTCTGCATGCCAAAGGAACATTTCTCCAAATTGGGATATAACTTGTGTTATCGCAAGGTGCCCAAGACCAGTTGAATATGCTCCAAATGTTCTTCCTAGGTTTTATTAAAGATGAGGATATCATCCAAATATACAACCACAAAGGAGTTTATGAATGGCCATAATATATCATCCATCATCTACATGAATCTGGTCAGGGAATTAGTCAAGCGGAAAGGTATGACCAACCACTCAAAGAGACCTTCTTTAGACTTGAAGGTTATCTTCCACACATTAGTTTGCTTAATCGACACCTAGTGGTAGCCTGAATTCAAATCGATCTTACCTAAAAAATTGGCTCCCTTGAGTTGATCAAGAAGATCATCAATCCAGGGAATTGGGTATTGGTTCTTGACTATAATCTTGTTTAGGAATATGTAATCAATACAAATTCGCCATGTCTTGTCCTTCTTCTGTACTAGAACAATTGGGCTCTCGCAAGGTGAGAATCTTGGTTTGATGTGGCCCTTTAGAATTATCTCTTGAATATGACATTTGATTTCTTAATTCTCCATAAGAGAATGCCTATACACAAGGTCGTTAGGTAGAGGAGGATCATGTGTCAGATCAATTGAGTGCTTTACTTGACAGTGCACATGCATCCCAGTAGGTGAGGTGAATATGTATTTGTATACCTCTACTATCTTTTCCACATGTTCTTTCTTTGCAGAGAGACCTTGTGCAGTTATTTTGATGGTTGCAGTGACCTTCCATTCACCTTCCAATCGAACCATAAAGAGGAAAAACTTCCCGGTCTGGGAGACCACCTTTTTTCACTACTTTGTGCAGATCAAAGAGACCGCAACCTTTGGGACTTCCTCCGGTACCCTAAAGAATTGATCTCCCAAAGTAATAATGACAGTACATGGCCTAGAATCATAAACAACATGATGCTTCAACATACATGGTGTTCCTAACAAAACATCACAAAATTCAAGGGGGGAAACATCAGGAAATACCTCATCTTTGAAGGGTTTGATGACTTAGTGCATGGGACATTGTTCACTGACGTGGATGTCCCGCCCCTAGATGATCCAACTGATGGTGTATGGTTGAGGATGTGGTTTTGTTTTTAGGTTCAACCTCTTGAAAACCTCTGCTAATATAGGATTCTTCTGGATAAAACTGTCAACATTGAAATGTAGTGGGGTCCCCTTCACCCATATCTGTGAGTGGAAGAGGCACTCCCCTTCTTCAAGCTCATTCGGTTCCTCTTGCAGGAATTTTGTGGTAGCAATGGTGACACTGGGTTTTGCATCAAAGATCCACTTTCCCTTTTTTAGTTCTGAATCAAATTCTGAGTCAACATATGACCCTAGGTCTTTCTTCTTAGCAAAAAATGGTTGTTTGGAGAGACATTCATCAATATTATTCCAATGGATTTTGTGGAACTCACACCACTTTATAGTGTCCTTCTTCGACTTCCCATTACCCTTCTTTGCTAGTGGCTTGGCTAGGTTATCCTAGGGTTGGCCATCCTTTCTCTTCCCTTTATCTTGGGAGTTAGGGCCACCCTTACCATAATTTTTCTATTGCATATTTTTAGATCCAAACTCCCGCTTGTTTTGCTGCTTGAATTTCTGCTCGATTTTGACAACATACCAATAAGAAACTCCCAATGACAAGATGTCCAGAAACTCCATTTCAGTTTGGATTGACATATGTAGATCCCCACAGTATTTTAGGACCAATTTTTTCTCAGAGTCTTTGATACCCAGATTGGTGCGCAAGGTATGGAAGGTATTTGTGAAGTCCAACATAGTTTTACCCCTCTCTTGGCATAGTGTGGTCCATCTCGTGTACTGGTCATCATAATTTCCAACATGGTAATATTGTTCCTTGAGGGCATCAACAAAATCCGCCCAAGTGGGTCCTGGCCCAAAAATTGCAAACTCTTCCTCAACATGTTGCTCACATTAAGTATCCCACCAATTTATGACACGGAGAAGGGCCTTAAGGAGTGCGAAGGTGATTTTTTCATTGTTGGAAAAGTTTTGGACAAAGAAATAACCCTCTAGTAGAGTTAACCATTTTTCCAAAGAATTGATGTCTATATGGCCTTCAAATAAAGGAATATCAAATTTAACTTTTACCTTGAAGTGTGTGGCACCTCCAAAGTGACCACTGGTTGAAGGTGCTTCCATTGTTTTTGGTAGCCACTAAAGGATGTGGGTGAAATTATCTATCATCTCATTTCTCTGTCGCACGAGGGATTCCTTGAGAAATAGTTTGAAAGGATCGCATGCCCTTTCATCCCTATTTTATTCCACCATGGGAGGTTTCTTGGTCATACGAGAGCGGTTGTATTCAATATAAACAAGCTCGAGACCCAACTCTCTATACCCTGACCTCGTCGGGGACATGCACTAAGAACGATAAGGAGCATACTGCTCTGATACCACTGATCTAGATTACTTTGAGAATGGTATGAAGGAATAAATATAACAAAGATATGATAAGGAAATACACAAAGATATGGCATGGAACATAGTAATACAGTGAAACTAAGATTCTATTAATGATTGTCTGAAAATAAAAAAGACTGTAAAATGAAAAAGCACACAAGCTAGCTAGAATGGTGGTAGCTTATATTTGAGAAGTGATGTGTCAGCTATGCTCATTCGCAAGAGTATGATTACAATGAGGATCCAAAGACATTTTTAACATAAAGAATAATTGATAAAACCCTAAACATCCAAAACCATAACCCCGTGAGATGAAACACCAAAAGGTTTGTGGGCCTCGATGGGGGTAGTTGATACGCCAACTTTATGAGGGCGTAAATTTTGCATACGATCTCTGTTTGGGGTGCTCAATACCTTGTCGGAAAGGTCTACCTAAGGAGTAAACATTCCATTTGGCCTAGAATATGTTATCGATTATTGTTTGGGTGTTGTCATTCCCATAAAATGTTGTTTAAAGCCTCAAAATGGCCCTGAAAGTTCAAGACCCGAAAAGGTCTAGAAAAACTATCAAAATGGAAAAATATGCTTTGAGCCAATGGAATAGGTGGGTGGAAAACAATGTCGAACATGATCATTATGCCCCCCTTAGGAAGCAATAGTCTCCATTGCGTTAGGTTCCTCCATCAGATGGGGAAACTTCTATTGAATCTGACTCCTAGTGTTACACATTATTTTCGTCATCCCTATGATCGTTAATGATGTAAACCTATATGTTGCCTTCAGAGGGGTCAATAGCTTGAATTCCTGAAGAAAGAAGGGAGAAGAACTTTCCCTGAGAAAAGAAGTTGTATTTTCCTTTGTAAAAACCCTATTTTGGAGCATTTCCGCAGGTTGCTATATACACAGGGTGCAGAAATGCCTAATTTTTGTAGGTTTCTCTATAGCTAGGGTGTGGAGTTTTCGTAGGCTGCACTATAGCTAGGGTGTGGGGGCCTACTATATGTGGGAAAAATGAGCATATTCTCAATGCTTCTAGAAGGAGAAGCTTCCATGGTGAGGTGGCATCTTAATGGTTTGGATCTTACTCGCTTTCATGATTTAGTGGGATCATCCTAACATCCTCACCTTATCCTCTTCAACTTATAAAAGGAGAGGAGCTCTCATTGAGAAAGCTAGCTTGATTGGGTTGAATTTGGCTTGATATTGTTAGCTTGGTTAGATTGTCTTTGATCTTTGATTCATCAAGATAGATTATGAGTAGCTATCAGATCCATGGTCTCAGAATCCTTGGAGCAAGAAGTGTGTGGGAAGCAAGGAACTATTGGAAGGAACCTGTCGACATCAAGGCATCTGGTTGTATCTTTCTTCCACATTATATAATACAATGGCATGTTTATTTCCCATAAAATCATTAGCCTTTTATTACATGACTCCTTGATCACATATTTAGGTTTTCATTGAATCTACTATTGCGTCTTTCACTTTGGTTGGTTTGTGTCACTGCAGGATCAGTATCACAAAAGCACCGGAGAGAAACATGAACAACAAAGACATAAGGAAGCGACACTTAAAGGTATGTCTCTCGTCTTTTGTTTAGTAGTAAATTTGATTATTAGAGCCTAGGGAAAGAACCATGTTTTGTCTTGTTTTGTTCTAGATCTAGGTGGATCTAGGGGGATTGATTTGTGTCTACACTTAACAATTAACCCGATAACACCTAGAGAACCACTTTCCCTAATGAATAACCTTCCCTAATTGGGTGACCCGATAGAGTTGTATGGTTTTTTGGTGGGTGTACTTTGTCTTTGTGTCCATGATCCAATCAACTATCTCTTATTCGATGAAATCGGGATTGAGTTCTGTAGGGTCCGACTGCTCAGTCGTGTCTGTAGTTTCCAAGCGAGGTGGAAAATATGGTTGAAGAAGTTCCACATTAAATACCGAGTGCAAGCCAAGTAAAGGAGGAATTCTTAATTCAAAATCATTCTCACCCACCACCTTGGTTATGGTGTAAGGCCCATATCGGAGTGGGAATAGCTTATGATGGGGTCCCGTGAAGTGATCTTTCTACAAGTGCAACCACACCTTATCTCCCACCTAAAACTTGTGTGGTACTTGATGTTGATCATGGCACTGCCTGTACTTGCCATTCGATTTCTACACAATATCATGAACTTGTTTTTGGATGTTCTCAACAAATTTGGTTACTCGATCAACCTCGATCTGAGCATGGCAGGACTCTTCCTGTGCAACTGCAATGGGCATAGCTAGTTCAATGGGGGCCAACTGTTGGAACTCAAAGAACACTTGAAAAGGGATGTGACCAATAGTATTTTGGAGGCATATATTGTAGCTATGTTGAACATAAGGAAGGCCTTCATCCCATGTCCATGGATGTTTGGAATTGTACATCCTCAGGATATGGAAAATCATCTTGTTGACTACCTCTATTTTTTCATCAGTCTGTGGGTGGAAGGAAGTCAAATTGGTTAGCTTGGTGTCCATCATCGACCATATGTTGGACCATAAAGTGCTCAATAACCTATTGTCTCAATCATATATAATAGTACGTGGAAGCCAAAAATCAACCCAAACATGTGTAAATAATATCTTGGCGGTGGCCTTGGTTATGATGCTCTTCTTGTAGGGTGCTAAAACTGTCATCTTAGAGAATCAATCAAAGACCACTAAGACACATCCATTATGATACTTGCTTGAAGGAAGGCTAGAATTGTAGCCCATGGAGATGGAATCCCAAGGACTATATGGAGTAGGAAGAGGAATGTATAGCCCTTGTTTCTTGATGGCGATCTTGGAAATGGCGCAGGATTTGGAGGATCTGATGTACTTGCAAACATATTATCGAATATTCAACCAATAAAAATGATTTTGGAATAATTCCACTATTTTATCCACATAAAAATGTCCTTTTTCCCAGCTATAATGAGCTTCCCAGATCAAATTTGCATGCTTGCTTGAAGGAAAAAAGAGATGACTCAGATGGCATAGCAATCAATCCTGGAGATAAAATTATGGAACTATTTTTCGTGCGTTCAATGTCTGATAGGAATTATCAAAGTCATAGTCATTATTGTATAATAGTGGCCATCCAAATGTCTCATGTCCACAATAGTTGAAAACTGTGGTTAGTGCTACCACTGGGGGTTGATTGAGGCAATCTGCGACATGGTTGGTGCTAGCCTTCTTGTACTTGATATTCAAGAGGAATTGTTGCAGGTACATGGACCACTTCTAATGGCAGTTATTCTATAACTTTCCTTGTGTATTCATGAATTGCAGAGGAATGTGATCAGTGTGGATGATCATTTCCTTCTCCATAATGTAATTCTTCCACTGTCGACATTCTTTCATAATGGAGTACATATCTTTTTTGTAGGTGGGGTATATGAAAATTGTATCAGATATATTTTTGCTGTGATATGCCATTAGATTCCCATGCTGAGTGAGGACTACATTGATAGCGTAATCTGAAGCATCTATCTCAATCTCAAATGAATATTGTAAGTATGGCATAATAAGGACTGGTGCTGAGCAGAGGCAGGATCTCAAATCCTTGAATGCTTTATGTTGGGGTGCAGACAACATGAACTTGTCCTTCACTCCACCCTTGGTCACCTAGCTTAGAGCTCAATTAATATGAGAGAACCCCAACAAAAATCGGTGGTAGAAGTTGGCAAGGCCCAAGAAGCTGTGGAGCTCAGTCATTGTCTTTGGGGCCGACCAATCACATATGACTTGGATCTTATCTAGATCCACATGTACACCTTGCTCAATATCCATGATGTATCCCAAATATTGGATTCTCTGCATGTTGAAGGAACATTTCTCCAAATTGACATATAACTTTTGTTGTTGTACAGTTCCCAAGACTTGTTGAATATGCTCCAAATGTTCCTCCTAGGTTTTGTTGAAGATGAGTTTGTCATATAAATAAACAACCACAAATGAGTTTTCTCAATTGACACCTGGTGGTATCTCGACTTTAGATCAATATTACTTAAAAACTTGGCTCTTGTGAGCTCATCGACAATATGATTAATCTAGGGAATTGGGTACCAGATCTTGCCTATGATCTTTTTCAGGGCTCTATAATCAATACAAAGCTGCCATTTCCCATCCTTCTTCTGTACCAGAACAATTTGGCTCCTGCAAGGTGAGGATCTTGGTCCGATGTGGCCCTTTAGAATTAGCTCTTGGATTTGGCGTTTGATTTATTCATTCTACATAAGAGAACTCCTATACACGAGGCCATTAGGTTGAGGAGAATCGGGTGGCATATCAATTGAGTGCTTTACCTGATGGTGCATAGGCACCCCAATAGGTGGTGAATGTTTCTTTGTATTCCTCTACTATCTTTTCCACCTATCGTTGTTGTGCAGAGAGAACCTGTGCAAAGGTTGTGACGGTTGCAATGACCTTATGTTCGCCTTCCGATCAAAACATGAATACGAAAAACTTCCCAATATGAGATACCACCTTTCTGCACTGCTCCGTGGAGATCAAAGAGACCGCTTCCTTTGGGATTTCCTCCAGTACCCTGTAGAGATGATCTCCCAAGGTAATAATGACACTACGGGGCCTAGATTCATTAAAAATATGATGGTTCCACATATATGGTTGTCCTAAAAAAACATCAAAAACTTCAAGGGGGGAAGCATCACACAATACTTTGTCTTTGAAGGGTTTCATGCCATAGTGCATGATACATTGCTAGTTAATGTGATGTCATGCCCCTAGCTGAGCCAAACAATGGTGTATGGATGAGGATGCAATGACGTTGTCAGGTTCAACCTCTTGACAACCTCTACTGAGATCAGGGTCTTCTAGCTACCGCTATCAACAATGAAATGGAGAAGGGTCCCCTTCACCCACATTTGTGAGTGGAAGAGGCGCTCCCCTTCTTCAGGATCCTCTAGTTCCTCTTGATGGAATTTTGTGGTAGCAATGGTGACACTGGGTTCTACGTTAATGATTCAATTTGCCTTTTCCGGTTCTGAATTAGAGTGTAAGTCAACATATGACCCTAGGGATTTCATCTCAGCCTAAAATGACTATTTGGAGTGACATTCATCAGTATTGTACCAAGGTATTTTGTGGAACTTGCACCACATTCCAGTGTCCTTCTTCAACTTCCCATTACCCTTCTTTGTTGGTGGCTTGGGCGGGTTATCTTAGGGCTGGACATCCTTGCCCTACCCTTTGGCCTGGTAGTTAGGGCCACCCTTACTATACTTTGGCTATTGTGGATTTGCAGACCTAAACTCTCACTTGTTCTACAACTTAAATTTTTTCTCAGTTTTGAAAACATATCAATAAGCGTCTCCCAATGACGAGATGTTTAGAAAATTCATTTTGGTTTGGATGTACCTATGTAGAGCCCCACATTATTTTAGGACCAGATGTTGCTTGGAGTATTTGATACCGAGGTTGGTAAGTAAGGTATATAAGGTATTTGTGAACTCCAACACCATTTGGCCCCTCTCTTGGTGCATTGTGGTCCATCTCATGTATTGGTCATCATAATTTCAAATAGGGTAATATTGTTCCTTGAGGGCATCAACAAAATCCGCCCAAGTGGGTCCTGACCCAAAAATTGTAGAATCTTCCTTGGTATGTTTCTCACAGTAAGTCTCCCACCAATACATGACATGGGGAAGGGCCTTAAGTAGCGTGAAGGTGATTTTTTCACTATTGGAAAAATTTTGGACAGAGAAATAACCCTATAGCAGACTTAACCATTTTTCCAAAGTGTCGATATCTATATAGACTTTAAATAAAGGAATATCAAAGTTAACTTGTACCTTGAATGGTGTTGCACCTCCAAAGTGATTTCTGGTTGAAGGTGCTTCCCTTGTTGTCAGTAGCCATTGAAGGATCTAGACGAAATTATCCATCGTCTTGTTCCTCTGTCGTGCGAGGGATTCCTTGAGCAACAATTTGAAAGGGTGTCATGTCCCATCATCCCTATTTTCTTCCACCATGGTAGTTTTATTGAGCGTGTGAGAGAGTTTGTATTCAATAGAAACAATACCGAGACCCAACTCTCTATACCCTGACCTTGTTAAGGAAATGCACTAAGAACGACAAGGAGCAGACTGCCCAGATACCACTGATCCAGATTATTTTGAGAGCGATATGAAGGAATAAATATAACATAGATATGACAAGGAAATACATAGATATATGGCATGGAACATAGTAATACAATGAAACTCATATTCTATTAATGACAGTCTGAAAATACAAAAGTATATAAAATGAAAAAGCACACAAGCTAGCTAGAATGGTGGTAGATTATATCTGAGAAGAGATGTGGCGACTAGGCTCATTTGAAAGAAGGTGATTACAATGATGCTCCAAAGACATTTTAATATAATTCATAATTTATAAAACTGTAAACATACAAAACCCTGACCCAGGGAGATGAAACACCAAAATGTTTGTGGACCCTTATGGGGGTAGTCGATACATCAACTCTCCGAGGGAGTAAATTTTTCATACGATCTTTGTTTGGGGAACTCGATACCTCATTGGAAAGGTATAGATGAGGAGTACACATTCCGTTCATCCTAGACTATGTATCCAATTATCGTCTGGGTGATATTGTTCAAATCAAACGTTGTTTAAGGCCTGAAAATGGCCCCGAAAGTTTAGGACCCGAAAAAGAGTAGAAAAATTGCAAAAATGGAAAACCTTGTTTTGAGCCAGTGGAATAGGTGGGTGGACAAAAATTTCCACCTAGATAATTCCTCCCCTCTTAGGAAGAAATGGTCTCTATTGCATCGATTCCTCCATCAGATGGGGAAACTTTTGTTGAATCTGACTCCTAGTGAGCCACTTGCCCTGATGAAGAAACTGTTAGAATAATGTATATGTGCTCATTTCACCATAGACAATGCTACACAATTGTCACCCATACATAGGCACAATTCTTCCCCCGAGCACCCTAACCTTTATCACAAATAATGATTTCGGGAAGCCACACCATAACCAACAGATAACCAAGAGAGAGTGCACCTTCTCCAAAGGTGGGGCACATGATAAAGATATAGGAAAGACTGAACAAGAGAAAAATTCCCAACAACAACTGTTGTTTCTCCTCCTCCAAACTTACACAATATTTCTGGTTTTCTAGGTGAGATTGAGTGAACAATTGAGCCACAACATCCTCTATTTATACTAATTTGTCTAGTGACTTTTCTGGCTGGGCTAACCTGACTTTATGGTAATTATATTTTTTATTTCTCTTTTTTCTGTGGAGCCAACTAGTCTTTCTGGAGGATAATACCTTAATATTATATATTATGTTGAGCCAACTTGTCTTCTAGGGTTTTCAAACGTCTGTTTAGGGTTTCTCTTGCTTCCAGAATATTATATTCTAGTCAAAGGTTACATATGGAGGTTAATACTGTTGGAGTTACTTCACACACACCTAGGATTTATTTTTACTAAGGTTTTTCCTTGTTTATTAGTCATAATTAGTCATTATCTGGTCTCCTATATTTTAGGGGAGAATATTCCACCTGGAAAATATTCTCTTCAATTGACACTTCAGTTTGACTAGTTGAGTTGAGTCTAGACGCTACATTGATTTTGTCACCATGAAACATTGGGATCATCACCATGCTAATGCACACTTACCTTGGGATCATCACCAAACTGGCACATTACCCTTGATTCCTTGATCTACTCCTCACTACACTTTGTCCAGTCAGTTAACTAAAGACTGGTTGACTAGTTAACTTAGCTAGGTGGTAGTTCACTCCCGTAACTGCCTGAGAGACTAGACTAGGTGGCCGTTCAATCCTGTAACTGATGGTGTGTGTCCATATTACTCTAGACCACCACTATGGTGCATTGGTTCTACTCCAGTGTGCATTCATTGAGTTATACAAAGTATTCATGTGTAAATTATTCATTATTCAATACGATTAATGATAATTGTTCCATTCTTTCTCTCTTGCTTCTTCTTCTCAATTTATCTCTGCAAATGTGTGTCATATTTTATAGGTAGATATATTTTGTGTAGGTTCAACAAATTTACATGGTATCAAAGACGACAAACTTCTAAGAAAAAGCTACACCAAATTATTTTTTGCAGGTACTAAAGATTGAAGAATGCAGAAAGGATGGATTATTCGCCAAAAATACTTCTCACGCCTCATAACTATTTGGAGTGGAAGACAAAAATTATGCTTCTGCTCAGATGTAGAGGATTGTACTAAATAACTATAGAAATGGAAGTAGAGCATGATTCCATCGATGAGAAAAACCATTTTCTCAATATAAAAGATATCGCTATAGGATGTATCCTCTGGTTTATTTCTCCTGAAATTCTCCATCAAGTATATGATGACTCACAAGAATCAACTCCAAATGAATTATGGACCATAATAGAGTTTTTGTTCGGGAATAAAGAAGATTTTGAATATTTCATGTAGGAGGTTGAATAGATAGAAACAGAAGAGAATCCATCAGAAGATCAAGCCTCTTATTTTGAATAGTCTTCTACACAAGTATTTGCAAAAATTTGTATTCCATTAATTGTAGATGATGTCTACTCCATTTCAGACTTGTTTTCTGAATTTCATATGGAATATATATTTCATTCATCTTAGGGGTCATATGTAGACACTTTTCCATGTTCCATGCATGCATCTTAGGATCACCATGCATGTACCATGCATGCATCTCAGGAGACAAAAAGAGAGTCGCGCACATCGGATTCAATTATGATATTTTATGAGAACAATTTTCAGAAAAACATTGGATATTTCAATTCCTCTCGGGAAAATATCCAATTTCAAAAAACAAATCGTCCGAAACAGAGTCCAGGAAGTGAAGTTATGATCATTTTAAAATCAACAAAATTTCAGCGTGTTTTCGGAAATGACTGCACGGTTTTCAAAGTTTCATCCAAAATTTATTTGGATCTTCTTCATTACAAGAAGTGAAAGTAGATATGTGTGGACATATCAATGGTGCATCTATTTCATCATATCCGTGCAAACATCTACATATTCAACAAAATCTTCAATGAGCACAAACTTTCATAGTTGCGAGGTCTTCTTGGAGTGAAGGACAAGGTTGCTTAGCAACTGCTTTTTTTTCCTTCTCATTTTTTTTTATGCATTGTGATTTGAGGGGGTTTTTTTCCCATGATTTTTCCCCTCTTTCCTCACTTTATTTATGTGTATATTTTGTATTTGGGTACCTAACATGGCCTTGTTGTTAGGACCCATTCTTTGTTTTCACCATAGTGATGTTTAGGGGGGTGTTGGAGTTACTTCACACACACCTAGGATTTCTTTTTCCTAAGGTTTTTCCTTGTTTATTAGTCATTATTAGTCATTATCAAGTCCCCTATATTTTAGAAAGAATATTCCTCTAGGGAGAATATTCTCTTCAGTTTTCACTTCAGTTTGATCAGTTGAGTGGATTCTAGATGCTACATTGGTATTATCACCATGCACCATTGGGATCATCACCAACTAATGCGCAATGTCCTTGGGATCATCACGAGATAATGTGCATTGTCCTTGGGATCATCACTAGACTAACACATTACTCATGATTCCCTGATATCCTCCTCACTTCACTCTGTTTCAATCACTTAACTGAAGACCGATAGACTAGTAAACTCAGACTAGGTGGAAGTTCACTCCCGTAACTGCCTAAGAGACTAGATTAGGTGGAAGTTTACTCCCGTAACTGTTGGTGTGTGTCCAAATCACTCTAGACCACCACTATGGCTCATTAGTTACTCATGTATCCTATATCTATTGTAAATTATTCACTTTTTGAGTGTGGAATACAGTGTGTGTGAAGTAACTCCAACACCCCCCCTGAACATCACTATGGTGAAAATAAAGAATGGGTCTCAGAACCGAGGCCATGTTAGGTACCCAAATACAAAATATACACTGAAAATAAAGACATTGAAAAGATGGATTTCCAAAAATAATTCATTCTTACACCTTACAACTACTTTTCATGGAAGGAGAAAATAGTCATACATCTCCAAACCAAAGGATTGTACGGGTTAACCTTGAATACAAAAACATAACTGACATCAACCATAGAAAAATCCAAGTACTTAAATCGAATGGATGAAGCATTCAGAACAATTTGCAGTCTTATTTCTCCCAATCTCCTTTTTCACATATCTTCTTGTAAGACTCCCAATGAAGCTTGGACCACCTTGGAAGGGCTCTTTGGAAAATAGGATGAGATGAGGGGACACATGTTGGAGGTGGAATTTCTCACATTGGATCCAAAAATCTTCGACAATATCCAAGATTTCTTTACAAAATTCAAGGATTTACTGTCGCAACTCAAAGCTTGCAGGTTTGATAAATCTAAGGAGGATAAAAAAATGGTTCTAACCATTCTCTCCAAACTTGGTCCTGAATTATCTGTGTTCATTTCCACATTCCATTAAGTCAAATTCCCCTCTGGATCCACCTGGAAGATGCCTTCTCTTGAGGACTTTATCGAATCCCTGACACAAGAGAAAACCAAGCTCATTAACATGGGAAAAATCGAAGGCCCAAAGGTGCATGCACTTACTATGCAAGATGGAAGCCATTAATATTAGAGATATAAATATAAAGTAAAAATGAAAGATCATGCAAATTTGAAGAAGGAAGGGTACTCAAAACCCTTCACCGATGCCTTAGGATCCAAAGGGGAAAAGGGAAGAAAAGGGGAGAAATGCACATATTGTCACAAAGGCTTCCATCTAGAATCCACATGCATGAAAAAAAAAAAAGATCTAATGACTCAAATATTTCAGAAAAACAACCTTGGATATCACATCCCTGAGGGTGCCAAGAAGAAGAAGCCAAAAGATCAGAATCCCAAGAAAGACAATTCTAGCCATGCCTTGATTGCCATCAACTCCTCTCCCGATGCTTATATCATAGATTCAATATCATCACATCACATGGTTGCCTCAAAATAAGTCTATTCTTCATTGGATGCATGCAAAGGTCCACCTATTCTTATGGGGGAAAACTCTTCAGTCGAAGTCATCGACAAAGGAAGGACTGAACTCACCAACATAAGCTTCGAAAATGTGCTACATTTTCCCAAACTTTTCGTCAATCTTCTCTCTGTGTATCGGATGACGAATTATGACACCAGAAAGAAATTTATATTCACACCAAATTCCATGGACATATATGACATGAAAACCAACTTGAGGGTTGCTACCGGTGAGGTAAATCATCAGTCTAGATTGTATACATTTTCTGAATTTATTAAACCAGACTCTGCTTTACTGTTTACCCATGCTGATGAAAGTAGTAGGATATGGCATGAAAGGTTTGGACATTTCAATTTCATATATATGCAACAAATTAGCAAGCAAAGATTGGTTGATGGTCTACTAAACATCCGTTTCTCCAAGGGAGTATGTGAGGGATCTGTTCTTGGATAACACCCTCAAGAGAAATTCGACAAAGGAAAGTCTCAGACAGATTTTGCGCTTTTAGATCTGATCCATAGTGATCTCATGGGTACTTTTCCGCATCCATCGATAAAAAAAGAGAGGCTTATTCTCATTTTTGTTGATGATTTCTCACATTTTACTTGGATTTAATTTCTCAAGAAAAAATCTGAGGTATTTCAACACCTCAAAGATCTCAAACCTTTGGTTGAGATATAGTCCGAAAATAAAATCAAATTTATCCAAACTGATAATGAGGGAGAGTATATCAATCATGAGATCCATAATATTTTCCATGAGGTAGGGATTTAGTTGCAACACACAGTTCCCTATACTCCGCAACAAAACAAAGTTGTTGAGCGGAAAAACAGATCTCTAAAGGAGATGGCATCTTGCATGCTACATGCAAAATCACTACCACAAAGACTATGGGCCGAAGCACTTAATTATGCAACATACATCCAAAACAAATCTCTGCATAGATATGTCAAGGATAAGACCCCATACGAGGATTGGAGCGGCCTCAAACTGTAAGTGACCCACTTTCATATTTTCGGTTCACGTGCATGGGCCTGGATTCCCTCTAAAAAGAGGAAGGCACTTCATCCACAAAGCACTGGGTGTATTTTTGTTGGATACCTTGACGGTGTGAAGGGATATAGACTTATTGATATTTCCTTGGATTGTCTCATCATTGAGTGAAGTGTCCAATTCGAAGAAAGTGTCTCGCATGTACCTCAGTAGCCGCATGTAGACACCTTCATTATTCTACCCGCCCAAGATGATGATCATGCATATGCTGACTCTTCTTCAAATGAGATTTTTGATTCAAAGGACTCAGATGATTTAGATACAGAGTCAGTACATTCATATGCAGAGTCAGAGCATACAAATGCAGTTGTAGATCCAGAGCAGAGGCCCAAGTGGGCACATACTACTCTTCAGGATGTAGGGGATCTCGTTGGTGATCCAGCAAATACTAGGAGGACTCGATTTGATTTCGAGGAGCCTCCATTGCACTCACTTACAGTGAACCATTTCCCTCTAGGCATCTTTTCTTGGTTCAATCTTCTGATCCATAGTCTTATGGCGAGGCTGCTGGAAATCCCTTTTGGGAATCCACCATGCAAGAGGAGTACAACTCCTTCCTCGAGAACCAGACTTGGGATCTAGTTCCCCTTCCTTCTGAGAGGAAACTTGTCAGATGTCGTTGGGTCTACAGGACAAAGAGCACATCAGATGCGTAGATTAGTAGATACAAAGATAGGATTGTTTCCAAATGATTTTAGCAAGTGGATGGAATTGAATATGATGATACCTTTTCTCCAGTAGCGAATATGGATTCCATACGATTGACACTTTCCATTGCGACAACCAAGGGATGGGAAGTCCATCAAATGGATGTGAAGAATGCATTTTTTCATGGTGATCTCTATGAGGAGATCTGTATGGAGCATACCCAAGGATTTATGCATGACTCATCTTTGGTCTGTCGACTGGAGAAGTCTCTTTATGGCCTCAAGCAGGATATGAGAGAATGGTATGCCAAGATGGACTCCTACCTGTTGTCACAGAACTTTGTACATTGTAAATCAGACCTGAATATCTACATGCTCAAGACAATTGATTCACTTCTACTCTTAGTTCTACATGTTGATGATTTGTTGATCACTGGTTTCTCAACTTCAACAATTGTTGTATTCAAGAGGATTCTACATGACATGTTTTTTATGATGGACATGGGTCCTCTACACTTCTTCCTTGGACTCGATATTAGTCAGGATGCATCAGGCATCAAACTGTCTCAGGCCAAGTATGCACGAGATATCCTTGAGAGATTTCACATGATAGACTGTAAGTCTAATCTGACTCCTTTCCTATCAGGGGTCAAAATTGAGGATGGCGGGGTCACTCCATTGGTTGAAAACACACTGTACAAACAACTAGTTGGGTGCTTGTTATACCTCACACACACACCAAACCAGACCTCTCCTATGTAGTTGGTGCAGTTTCCAGGTTCATGTAGGAGCCACATGAGCTACATTGGAAGGCTGAAAAGTGCATCCTTCGATACATACAAGGCACCATCACCTTTTGGATTCATTATGCAACAGACTCTACATTAGATCTCATTGGGTTTACTGATTCTGACTGGGCTGGCGATAGCACTGATCACAAGTCCACATGTGGTTACTCACTCAATCTTTGTTCCGCGTCATATATGTTGGTCGAGAAAGAAGCAATTTTTCATTGCTCTATCTTCAGCCGAGGTAGAGTACAGAGGGGTAGTTAACATAGGCATTTAGGCTATGTGGCTACAATTTTTTCTCACTAAGTTGGGCATATTCAGTTTCATCAATCGATCGTCATCTCGTGTGACAACCACATCACTATGAAGTTTTTCATATATCCAATTCAGGGGCAGCAGATGAAGAACATTGAGATCCTCATGCACTACATCCAGGACTTAGTACATGAGGGGATCATCGACCTATAGTTCTATCCTTCAATAGAATAGATGACATACATCTTCACTAAGACCTTCACTGAGAAGAAGTTCCATTCTCTGCGAAGTCGTCTTGGAGTGAAGGACACAGTTTCCTAGCAATTGTAGTTCTTCTTTTTACATACATTGTACCTTGAGGGTGGATTTTCCCATGAGGTTTTCTCTCTTTCCTCACTTTATTTTCAGTGTATCTTTTGTATTTTGGCACCTAACATGGCCTCATTGTTGGGAGCCATTCTTTATTTTCACCATAGTGATGTTCAGGGGGGGGTTTGGAGTTACTTCACACATGCCTAAGATTTATTTTTCCTAAGATTTTTCCTTGTTTTTTAGTCATAATTAGTCATTATCTAGTCTCCTATATTTTAGGGGAGAATATTCCACCTGGCGAATATTCTCTTTTGTTGACACTTCAGTTTGACTAGTTGAGTTGAGTCTATATGCTTGCATTGGTTTTGTCATCATGCAACATTGGGATCATCACCATGCTAATGTGCACTTTCCTTGGGATCATCACTAGACTAGCACATTACCTTTGATTCCTTGATCTACTCCTAACTACAATATGTTCAGTCAATTAACTAAAGACTGGTTGACTAGTTAACTCAACTAGGTGGCAGTTCACTCCTGTAACTGCCTGAGAGACTAGACTAGGTGGCAGTTCACTCTTGTAACTACTGGTGTGTGTCCAGATCACTCTAGACCACCACTATGGCGCATTGGTTCTCCTCCAGTGCGCATTCATTGAGTTATACAAAGTATATCATGTGTAAATTAATCATTATTCAATACGATTAATGAGCATTCTTCCATTATTTCTCTCTTGCTTCTTGTTCTCAATTTATTTCTACAATTATGTGTGGTATTTTATAGCTAGATCTATTCTGTGCAGGTTCAACACATTTACAAATACCTCCCACAACTACCATAATAGCAACACCCCCCCTTATCTAGGGAGCTATTAATGGTCTTGTTATAGCGCAATTTGTACTTGTCCCAAAGGGAAAGGCTAAGGGAAGGCAAATTGGCGTAACAAGAGGTTATCCTATCATTGTCACCTTAATAAGATACCTCTTTCTATTTATTGATGATAGATAGCTCAGGGGAGATGTCCCGGTGACCTGGGGATTTGAGAAGAAAAATATTAAAGTGTCAATAAAAGTTATCCCCTCTCACAAGTCACACTAATCAGAAAGTCCCAAATTTTTAATAAATGAAGCAATGATGTGCTTATATGTACCTTCCCAGAAAAAAGCAAGAAGAAAACAATATCTTTTGCAAGTACAATTTGATGTTAGTGCTTCATAAAAACTCGGACTTGTCAACAAAATAAATAAGTTGATGCAATATGAAGCAAACAAAATTTTATAACAACAATGTATACAAGATAATAGCTTCACAATAAATTCCTTAAAAGAGCTTCGCAATGACCAAAAATAATAACCCAATAATAGCAATGAACTAGCAGTTGTCAGAAGCTAATTAGGCAGTGTAAAAATCAACTTTTGCAATTTCTTTTAAGTGATTTTACTGTTGTAATAAATGGTTGTATCTTACTTTTGTAACAAAAACAATAAGGTTAGTGAATTAGTCTAATCTAGGGTTATGAAAGGTTAGTAGGTTGCTTGAGGTAAAAGATTTAAGGGTTGGTTTCATCAATCAATCAAATTCAAGGTCCAAATCAGTGCCTTTTAGGGCTAATGGAGTCACTTTGCAGTAGCCAACTTGAAGGGAAAAAATGATAATGTAAGAGCTAAGGACCAAGGAGGAGGATGATTAAGCTGTTGGTAACATAAGGCCTCAATCAACAAGCCTTAGAAGGAAAATGGCTACTAGGAAGTAGGTAACCCTAGGCCCTAGTGGTTTTCCTTGTTATTTAGCTCAAGCTTGAAACAATTAATGGCTTGATGAAACAAATGATACTAGAGTGCTGCAATGGTAGGGATCTAGTACAATGCTTCAAAGGTAGGGTTTCTAGCACAATCTAGTAGGTGAAAATTTGTTTAAGACAAGGAAAATAACATGTACTTGTTCTCCTAGGGTTTTAGACTAGAAATTTCATAATATTAGAATAAATGCAAAGTAAATGTACCATAACCATTCAAAGCAAAGAAGGATTGTAGAAATTCACTTACATCCACCAAGAATAATCTAGCAATAAGCCTAGTTGAAGATTTTCCACCAAGAAAAATGCCAAGAAACCCCAAATTTAGCCTCCTCCAAGAAGTGCTCCTAAACTTTGAGCCAATAAACCTTAAGTAGGGCGCAAATTTCAGACCTCACTTGTGTGAGTGAATGATGATGAAAAAATAAAAGGGAAAAAACCCTTATTTATACAGTTACAATGACCTTTAATTACAAAATTAGGTCAAAAAGGCCGACATGGCCAGTTTACATGAAATATCTAGTTTTTACATAAAATTGAGAAATCAAACCCTAAATCAAGCAATAGAGGTGACGTCATGCCCTTATAGGGTGACATTGGGCCTCCTAGGTGAAACGTTAGCGTCTAGGAGAAAAATGTTAGGCCTCCCAAGGCCTTTGGATCATGCCACACGTGCCACTTGGCACACATTTTCCTCCATCATGTCCATCTAACGCTGGGTGATTTCAAGGGTCACATAGGTGACATCATGGGCCTTCTAAGGCCAACATCATAGTGGGAGGGTAGGACCCCCCTAGGTCCAAGCCTTCCAGGATGTCTTTGGTGGAATGTCCCCCTCTCTCTCTGGTGCAAGCCTCTGGTATATGTCTTCCCCTGGATGGGGTCTCAACATCCATATGGTGGGATTTCATCCCTATGGAGGTCCAAAATATTCATCTCCCCATGGTACCTGTCCATCGGGCATGATCCTGCAACATCAAAAAGTACGCTCTCCATGGGCTCATAAGTCACAGGGATCATAGCAATGTCAATCACATCTAATAATCAAGTTATCTAAACATGTGCATAAAACCCCCCTTTCCTAGACAAGTTCTCAAAGACGTTATGCTATTCTACAAGCCAGGTTTGGAGAGGGTTTCAGCAGGTCCTATTGGGATAATTGTCATTGGATGTTGGATGTTTCCAGGTCAAGAACAATATAGGTCATGTAAGTGGATGAGGTGGTATAGGGATGTTTGAACAATGGGTGCATTGATGACAGGGAAATGTATGGCTTACCTATGGGTTCCTTTGAAGAGGGTGAGATGCAACTTGTCATGGATGAAAATGTTTCCAATCCCATTCAATGATTTTTTCATTTTTATCTTATTGCTTTTTCTTTCAAGAGAATATCTAGGGGACACTTCCCTGGCATGGTGACCAATGGTGACAACGTTACCCACAAGCATTTCACGAAGATGAGAAGGTTGGCTCGTGATGAAACTCTGTTTCTCTTGGCTATGCCACTAAGAGCCATTACCCTGGCGTGGTGACCAGCTGAATGGTAGAGTCATACCGCTACATGCCCATGGACCTAATAGGATGGCTCATGATGAGACCCCTATCCTTCAACTAGGTCTTATTATTATTTTATGGGTCCCTCCATTTCTTGTTGAGAATATTTTTACTTCTTTCTCAGGGATCCCTGGGTGAAGCATATAAAGGTTTTGTTCTTTTGGATTATATTTTTCCATCTACTTTTACCCTATGGGCCTTTAGCCCCTTCTTCCCACAAGGAAAGGTATAACCCTTTGCTATCTTGGAAAACCTAATGCCCGAACCAATGTAGGGGATGGATGAGAGGGAAGGTGATGTAAAGTGATAAGTATGGTAGGAATGGACGATGACATTTCATCAATCCACCCAGTGGAAACTCATTCCTAAGAGAACTAACTTGCTAGGGCATCATGTCATTCCTCCAAGGTGTGGACAAGTCAAAAGGCATAAATTCCAAGCACACATCATGAAGTAAAAGATAATTAAATGCACATATTCAAAAGTTTTGAGAATCAGAGTGACATATACCATGATACCCAGACTCATTACCTCATGGATCAAGACCCACTACTGTTGAAGGACCAGACCAATGGGATGGATGTTGTTGTTGCTGACATGATGGAGGCATTGCAGAAGAAAGACGGGCCCTCTAGGGCCAGTCTCAAGTCAATATGGTTCTCGGTACTCCATGTCTAGGACCTGTAGGCCCTGAGACATAATCTCCTTAGTTATCCCTAGAGTAGGGGATAACATATGGCTCCAACTCGGGGACATGTGCTCACCATAGAGCGCATGAGAACCTCAACATATCTGGTATGACCTGTGACCTTCTAGATCTCAACAAAATTTATTAGTAATCATTTGGGGTGGTGATATCACCCCTGGCTCATATATGATACAATGAAATATAAGTAAGCAATCATATATACAAATGTAAATACAACTACTCTATCATGAAATGAAGATGGTATATACAATGAATGAAAAATTCCTACCTACTTACATGCACTTACCTGTGAAGTCAAGTCTTTTCCCCTTGATGGGGTTTTAGGAGGTGTCCACTAACTGATAATGGATGTCTTCTTCCTTCGAATGTGGATAGATAGTAGGAATCATTGACTGACTTCATTCTGACTCTAAAAGGTCCAAGCCAAAATTGTGCACTCCCTTTGATATTAGTAGGCTCTCCCTTTTTTGTGTCCCACATCCAGACCGTATCTCCCTCTTGGTAATCTTTTTGATTAGATTTGGTTGTTTCTTGTATAACCATAGTATATTTTTCTGAGGGAGGAGGGTGGGATTCTGATGTGAAGACTTCTTGTTGGGATGGTTTGATCAATATGTCATCTTCTCCTTTCTTTAACAATTTGACAGTCCCAACTTCTTTGTCCTTGTATTTTTCTAGGAGTTGCTGATACTCTTCCTTCTTTGGCCATTGTATTTGATCAAAGTCTTCCTTTGAAGTGAGAGGAAAATCATCATGGGAAAATACATGAAGACTTTCTTTGGTTGGATCATTTGTTTCACTAGCTTCGATATCATGCCATTCCCATTTGATGAAGCCAACTCCTTTCCTTCTAAACCTTATCAAATAGTCATCTTATTGTGTAGAAGAATAGTCGTCCCAGTCTTTAGATATGTCAGAGGCATCGTCAGGATAATCACCCCAATTTTTATCTCTTTCTTTCTCCAGAGCGATGGGGTGGGGTCCTACTAAAGCACTATCCCTTATGTATGTTTCATTCAAATGAAACACCTCGTTATTACCTAGTGCAATGTTGTCCTCGTGATTTCTAGGAATATTCTGGTCACCCTTTCCCTTGGTCCATGTCATCTCATTAATATTGTCTTATTATATCAAGGGAAAAGTGGGCCAACCTTGAAATAAGCATGGATCTATTGAGTTGTAGTCACTATGTCCATGATCAAACCTTTTGATGTGTTCCATTCTCTTTGGTTTGTTATGCAAGGTGATGCAATCTTGGTCCCTGACGAGAATAGTTGTGCAGGACAAGTCCATTTGTAGACTCCTACTTAAAGTAGCAACCCATTCCATAGCTAATATCATTTCCCAAGTTTCAGGTATATCGACAACAAAGAAGTCCATTTTGATGGGGAAATCAGTGTAGTCAGCAAGATGCACTTGAAGACCTTCCATCAAGTCGTAGACCTCTATCCCCTTTGACTCAAATCTACTAACATCAGTATAAGGTCCTGTAACTTACAACCCCAATTGGTTCATAACCTTGAAACTCATCATATTGACAGATTAATTGGAATCAATCATGAAATTGTGAAGATATAGGTCATCTATTAGTAAGGAAATGAAAAAAGGTGTTTGCTCATTTTTCTCAAAAATGACTAGTTTGTAATAATGTGGAAGTTTCTTCAAACGATAGTTGGTAATCTAGGATTTGTTTTTTCAAAGAAGGGATTTCCA
Source organism: Picea engelmannii (assembly GCA_009831015.1). Classification (NCBI taxonomy): domain Eukaryota; kingdom Viridiplantae; phylum Streptophyta; class Pinopsida; order Pinales; family Pinaceae; genus Picea; species Picea engelmannii. The sequence goes on from ML843569.1 coordinate 94,915, forward strand.
ACATTTCACAAATCCTCTTGACCTTTTGTAAGATATAGGCCATACTAGTGCTCAAGTTGGTCCTATTATTGCTAGGATTTTGGAAATGTTGGGGTAGATTTCCAACATATACTTGGGGCTCTTCAATCTTTAACCTTGATTCCTCACTTGTTTGGCCCAAGTATTCAATCCTAGGCTTCCTCATGTCTTGATTTTCTTGGATTTGATTTGGCATGAACAAGGTAAATATGGAATCTACAAAATTAGATTTCTCATGAGTAGACTTTGGGTGATAA
>ML843571.1:2449-38520 GCA_009831015.1 Picea engelmannii
CTACTTGATCTCTAGCATTTATTCATCAACTTATAATACCATTTACTTGCTGATATACACTGTTATCTATTGCTGCAAATTAGGGATAGCAAGCGTAACTCGTTGATCCAACTAACATATATCATTGCAACGTGTCTTTTCTTGTGTCTCGGGCAGGTACAATCATCCAAAGAAGTACTATACCCGTGGGGAAACAATTACTTGACTTGCAAGACATCTCTCCCTACCTTTTATTCCAGTTAGACTTGACCTCTAGGGGCTTCACTTCCACTTCCCTCCATCTCCATCTCAATCCCCCTAGGGTCACCGAGATTGCCTCCCTAGAGTGACCGTCACCCTTGAAGTGCGGGACCCTCATCGAGGTGACATTGGGTGTAGGATTCCCAAGTTGTAGCACTTGCTTTTTGGTTGGGTCGGGCTTTGCTCAACCTACAACTTGTGCTATAACAATCACCATTCTTCACTATATCACTGAAGGAAGCCCCATACAAATCTCCACGAGAAGAGAGGTGGGTGAATGTTGATGTTTTTAGTAGCATCGGACAAGAATTTCCATGTAGGTTTGTTTCAACACGTGGGAGTTGTCCTGAATGCCTCTCAGAACCTTAGGAGATTCACTTTATGTAAGTGAATGCACTTTTGTAATAAAGTGAGTTTAATTTAATTAAATTCCTAAGTATTTGGCATTAGTAATTAAATTAATTCCTAGTCGTCGGATCTAAAGTGAACGCGAGATTAGATCTCAATCGTTGATCACTTTAAGAGATCTAGGGTTTTGGACTTAGGGTAAACTCAAGGTTATAAAATACAACCTATGTGAGAGGATGAAACACAATGATGGTGCACAAAGAGTGAGTGAGCACTCAGGTGTGCAGGGGCAGGGGTCGCGGAAAGGGTGTAAGGGGGTAGCACGGGAAGTAACAACTAGCAAGATCGAAGGACTGATCTTGGGTAATAGGCTAGGCTATTTGCTGCATTTGTATTTCCTCAGAAGGACCATTATCCCAGGACGGGAGCCCTGATTTTATTTAATAAAATCATCACAAATCTGGTTTGTCCTTTGGGGTTTTTCCAGGAGTAGTTTACCCGAATATCTTGTGCAATGTCTTTTGGTTTCCTAAATTTGCTTCTGCTGATTAATTGTTTCGTTGATAACCTAGTTGTGATATTACTTAGTAAAATCAATTTTTACTTGGAATTAATACCTTGGTGCTTGGTTCAGAAAATCAACATGGTATCAGAGCCGAGACTCTGAGGGAAGTCGGATTTTCACTGAATGTGTTCTATAGTCGGGGGGATTTTTTTTTATCTCATATAGGTTGCTCCAAAGTGAGTAAAATAAAAAAAGCACTGTACGGTCATCATACATTAGCTGTATGACCATCGTACGAAGCTGTACATACAAATCAAGTTGTTGCGTATAAGTGTTTGCAAGCCACAGGTCGTGAAGCTGACATATTGCATACCAGACGTGGATTGCTGTGAAGTCGGGCTGATTAGATAATGGCTGGGAAGAGTTGATCTACTGAAGCGTGAGAGTCGATTATGGGTCGAGCTGCAGAGATCCAGGCCGTTGCACAGGTGAAGACACAGGTGCGCGTGAACATGCTAAAGTAAGATCCGCTATAACAACCGACAGATTTGAGGCAGGCTCATGGAGCATGGCTGCGCGTGTGTGAAGTTTGCTGAGAGAGTAGCCGGGGTCGAGAAATTTGTAGCAGTTGCCGGTTGGTGCTGCAGCAGCTGATTTGTGTGCAGAGGTCAACTTGAGAGTGAGTCTGCGTGGAGCTGTAAATATCGGGCTGTAGCCGCCATTTTGGGAGCCACCATGCAAATTTGTGCAGGTAAATCGGCCGTGGGATCAGAGGAGCGACTGTTGTGTGGAAGAACAATGGCTAGCCTAGCCACCGTGTAGGCAACTGTCGACAAAGAGAGCCCCCTTAGGCAAGGGAAGAATAATTGCTAGGCTTAGTAGCAGACGACAGTGATGATCGGGAGTTAGAGCATCGATAAAGGAGGCAGCCGCCAAGGGGCTCGGGGGCTGTTGGTATGTGGAGTGGTTGGGCAAAGGGTAGCCTCAGGACTATAGAGGCAGCTAGTCGCCGCAGCAACCAAGGCAGGCTAGCAAGGCGTAAAGGGCCGCAAAGTCGCCCAGCAGGGGCCACAACCGTCGGGCAGCCCGAAAAATTTCAGGCAGGCCTAGAAAGTTGCCGAGCAAGGCCTAGAAAGCCTCGGGTAGACCTAGAAATTGTCGGGCAACCCAGAAAGTAGTTGGGCAATGAGCAGAAAACTCGAGCAGCCTTGGGAAGGGGTTCGGGCAACGGGCAACAAGTTTGGGTAGCAGACAACAAGCTCGGGCAGCGGGTCCCAGGCAGGGATCCGGGCAACCAGTAAAAGGTCTTCAACGATGGGTTCAAGCGAGATGGTAGGGATAACTTTCATTTCAGAGGAAGCAACCAACTAGGTGGATTGGAGAGTAGCCATGGCAACAGATGATACCAAAGACAGAGCCACCTCCGGGTGGGGGAAGTACCTTCCTCGCTAAGAGGGAGTGTTGATGTTTTTAGTAGCATCGGAAAAGTACTTCCACGTAGGTTTTTGTCAACAAGTGGGAGTCGTCCTGAATGCCTCTGAGAACCTTAGGAGATTCACTTTATGTAAGTGAATGTGCTTTTGTAATAAAGTGAGTTTAATTTAATTAAATGCCTAAGTATTTGGCATTAGTAATCAAATTAAGTCATAGCTGTTAGATCTAAAGTGAGCACGAGATTAGATCTTAGTCATTGATCACTTTAGGAGATCTAGGATTTTGGACTTCAAGGTTATAAAATACTTCCTATGTGAGAGATGAGACACAATGATGGTAAACAAAGAGTGAGTGAGCACTCAGGTGTGCAAGGGCAGGGGCCGAGGAAAGGGTGCAAGGGGGGCAGTAAGGGAAGCAAAAACCAACAATATTGGAGGACTGATCTTGGGTAATAGGATGGTCTATTTGTTGCATTTGTATTCTCTCAAAAGGGCCATTATCCCAGGACGGGAGCCCTGATTTTATTTAATAAAATCATCACAGATCTGGTTTTCCCTTTGGGGTTTTTCTAGGGGTAGTTTACCCAATATCTTGTGCAATGTGTTTTGGTTTCTTGAATTTGCTTTTGCTGATTTAATTGTTTCATTGGTAACCTAGCTATGATATTATTCAGTAAAATCAATATTTACTTGGAATTAATACCCTGGTGCTAGGTTCAAAAAATCAACAGTGAAGCTATGATTTTTATTAATCAAATCCTTAAAAGTGCCCGTGACTGGAGCACCACTAAGGTTGTGCTTAATCGCCTAACCGCTTGAAATACTTGTAGAACGAAGAGGAGGCATGGATCCAACAAGAGATGAAGAGGCCATTACTACCATGAGAGATACCCTGGGGCGTAGGGAAGATGGAGCTAGAGAGGAAAACAGGGAAGGAGGCCACAAGGGGATGGGAGAAAAAATCAGGAGAGGCTGAGCCACCATGACAAGATACCTCCGCGAGCGGCTAGGTCAAAACCTTAACCGCCACCATGTGCTTGGAGCAGAGCCATGAGGAATATTTACTTAAATTATACATTTCATTATAGTGGAAAATAGGAAATAAAGACAACATAATTCAACTTTCAACAAAAAATGTAATTAAAATTGTAAATTCTAATGGCTTATGTGGCATTAAAATACTCCTTTCTTGAACAACATTAACAAAGCCAAATAATGTAGTGGCATCACTATACATCTCCATCTCTCGATTAGTGGTTTTGTGAGCTTCTTGATCAAGTACCATCCTATGAAGACATGTAGCGAACCCTTCCATAACCTTGCCATCAAAATCCAAGTTACATGAGTAAGCATAGGTGGGGTTGAGGACAAGTGTTGTTGCATGAATGAGATGATGGAGCATCTTGATCCATTGACTATCAATCAAATCTTGGATCTTCATGTATTTTACATATCCACAGGTACCCTTGCGCACATAATAAGATCAAATAGTTTCTTTGGCCCTATTCATGGCCTAATATAAGTAGCCCATTGCAAGCTAGTCCCCACCAACCAAGCGGAGAAATCTTTACCAAAGGTTCACTAACTATGCACACTTCTTGCACTCCTTCCCAGAAGGATTCAATGTACACTAGTTTAGTGATGGGTCTCCCATCCTGTCTTGTGCTAAATGCACAATCACACTACTCATCACAAATAAACATTTGCTTCAACTCAAAATGGCATTCATGCATAGACCGAAGAGAGATGAAGTTGCTAGCTAAACATGTGATTGTATGATGCAACAACTCCTTATTTCTTGTGAATTTCCTCAAGAGGCTAAGAACCAATGCATAGTTATATATGAATTTTGTGATGCTCGTAGCCTGATCAATGAATTCCTTGATGAATGAGATTTTTCCCATATCCTCAAGCATCAAATGAATGCAGTGAGAAACACATGGAGTCTAGAACACTATGGGGTGCCTCTCCATCAACAAGTTGCCAACAACCACATAATTAGTTGTAATATGTTATTATTTGCATAACATGTTGCAAACCAATCTCTTGGATAAACCCATCTAACAACTCACACAACAATGTTGCATCTTTAACATGTGTCAATGCATTGACTGATTTAATAAACATCATATTCCTAGGACAATGCACTAAGAAATTAATAAGTTTCCTACCCATCCCATCTATCCAACCATTGGACATCATTGTGCATCCAATGGCCTCCCATGATTTCTTTAGGTCCTCCAATCTAGTATCGATATCATTCCTTTTTGCTTGAAGAATTGGCCCCTGCAACTCCTTGTGGGTAGGGCACTTATACCCCGACTAGAAAAATGGATTGGTCTTTGAAGTTTGTAATGCTCAAAGGTATGTTTGATCCAGGAGGATTCCCACAATCGATCCAAAATTGATGGTGTCAAAAGATGATGAAAAGGTCGTCATGTCGAAGATTGCGTCAAGAGGTTTCCTACGCAATTTGAATGGGCTCAAATGGACACTGTATGCAAAAGTTATGGCATTCGAAAATTGAAGGCAAAACAGGGCAGAGGCTGACACATGGCACAACCAGAGGTTGTCATGTAGCACACTCATAGCCAAACACGTGGCAAGATGACATGGTAGGAAGACACGTGACATGATGGCAAGTTGACACGTGGCACCATGTGGACCAATCGAAGGTTGCCATGTGGACCAACCAGAGGTTGCCACATGGACCAACCAGAGGCTGCCACATGGACCTTCTAGAAAGTCTACATGGCACTTGGTCTTATCTCTACATTGCGTGGAATATTGTGCACGTAGAGTTTGTTGGCGGATGGGATGTAGAGTTGTTTCTAAATTTTAATTATATATTAAATGCAAGGTCAACGTGGAGATATGACGGTTTAATATATTTTGGGATAAGGTATGCATGTTTTGGCTAAGGTATGCACGTATACCCCAAAATCATATTTTTTGGGCCAAGGTATGCATGTATACCACAAAATCACGCTATATCCCAAAAATATGGTAACGACGAGATTTGAAATTGTGACCTTTCCTATATAAAATGTGCACTTTACCATTGCACTACACATTAGACTTGTGTTATGTAATGCCCAAAATTGCTTATAAGGTGTGTTGGACAACAATATATTGTATGGAGAAAAGGCCATTTAGCATTTTTGTTTGCGGGAAGAAACCAGGGAAAGTTACCAGCGGTGCTCCTGTCTTCCTAGAAGGATGCTAAAGATAATTTTTTGCAAGTTGAAGATCCTTTTCTAATGTAAGAAGGCCATTTTGATGTACTTTTCTCATCTTTTTAATGGATCAGTGCCACTTTTGAAGTGGACCCAGAGACGTAGCCCAGGAGGAGTGACCTCCGTTAACAACTTGTTATTGTCTTCTTTATTGATGTTTATTCTCCATTTTTGTCATTTTAATTGCTCATTAAACTTTATTAAGTCCATTTCATTAATAAAGTTGCGGGAAATTGCAATTAGCATAACAAAGTCAATTTAAGCTAAGTTTAGATCAAGTTGGTGTCAGAGCAGGTTTGATCAAGGATTTGCAAGTGTTAGTGTTGAATGCTAATCAGGTCTAAGCTCAAGCACGAAGAAGGATCGCTTGAAGAGTACAATCCTGAGATTGGTATGAGACGCACATTCCAACAACATGCAATGGAACCTAAAAATGAAGAAAACCTCACTGAGTCTGAAAGATTGTTTCGACAGGATTTTAGGGACATGAAAGCCATGGTGGAAGAGTTATACAGAGAACGAAGAAGAATGGAGAAGGTCCAAGTCAAGGGAAAGACAAAGAAGGCGGTGGTGATCCTCCTCAAACTCCTCCTTCTACTTCTTTTTCTCCACCTCCATCTCCATCTCAAAAAGGGAAACTGGAAAAGATCGATTCCAAATTACCTTTGTTAAAATTGGATGTAAAATTTGATTTACTAATGTATAATGGCGAACTTAATGCAGAAAAGTTAGATAATTGGATCAAGTAGATTGGAGTCTATTGCAGGGTTTAGAGAATTGTGGATGAAGAAGCAAAAATCCAGCTAGCTACTCTTTGAATGGGAGGCACGACGCTGATATGGTGGGAGAGTAAGAGTCAAGAAGGTAAAGTGATATCTTCTTGGTATGAGTTTACTTCTGCATTAAAAAAACAATTCTATCCGTTAGGATACATGCAACAAGCATTAATGGATTGGAAAAATCTAAGACAAGGTAGAGGACAAAATGTGCAAGATTATACTCAAGAGTTTAGGAAAAGGGCATTGACTTTGGGCATTCCTCTTTATACACAAGACACTCTTTTGAAGTATATTGGTGGGTTACATAGTTATTTGAGACATACTATTCTTATGTTTAACCCAACTAATTTTGATGAAGTTTGTGTCTAAGCTACTCACATTGAGTCAAGGGAAAAGAATGTCCAGGATGACTTCTCAGAAAAACCAATTCAGCTAGTGAAAGGCAAGAACAAAGGAAAGGGTAAGGAGAAAAGAACAACTATAGTGAAGATAGAAGATGACAAGCCTTGGTGTTCACATTGCAAAAATAAAGGACATGATGATACCATGTGTTGGAAACTTCATCCAGAACTAAAGCCAAAGTGGTTCAAAGATAAGAAGGGTAATAAGAAGACTACGACTATAATCCAAGAGGATCTTGGATCAGATTCACATGATGAAACCAAGATCATGGCCATTGGACTACAAGGTATATCTTCTTTTGCAAGTTCTAGTTCTAATACTCATTCTTTAAACGTTGAAATGATGCTTGATGAAAAGAAAAGAAGTGAGCTATTTCATATTAGAGTCATCTCAGAACATACGAAGATTGATACACTTTTTGATAGCTAATCTTATTTCTGAAGAAATTGTTAATACATTGGGACTTGAAACTAAGCCTCATCCAAAACCATATCCTTTAGGATGGGTATGTGAAGATGGTAAGTTGCAGGTATCTCAACAATGTAAACTCATATTTGCAATTACCTGTAAGTTCTTCGATGAGGTAGAGTTAGATGTTGTACCACTTGATATTTGTGGGATTGTTATGGGAAGTCCTTATTTGTATGATAGGAAAGCTATCTTCTACAGGGAGGAGAACAAGTATCATCTCAAAAAGGATGGGATTGAGTATATTGTAAGAGCTCATCATGTGAAGTCTAACTTGTCTCTTGCTATTACAGGACAAATGAAAAGATTGCTAAATGCCAACAAAAATTTTGTACTCGTGTGTAAAAGCTAAGGATTATGTTAAATCCAAAGCTTTCTTGACTCAAGGCTTGCGTGCCAATACTGTAACTTGTACTAGTTCTGTAGTGATTCCTCCTAGTTCATCTATTCTTACAAAGCATCCTTCTGCACCTGTGGAAATTCCATTGACAGAGGTTGACTACAAATCTTTATTGGCTGATGAAGTCCATTTAGATAATGTTGGGGAGTTATGCCAACTTCCAGTCATTGAAAAGAAAGAGGCTTCACTAGAAAACGTTGAGAGTGATTCAGGTAATTGCTGGGATATTTCTTTCGATTCTGACAATGAAACAACTAAAATGGTTTACACTTTTTGTATGCATAATATGACCTATTGGCTTTCATTTGTTAGGTTGCATCGATGGTATGCATACAAGTGGTTTTATAGTGTCATTGACTATTTTTGGAGTCAGAATGTGAAAAATGAAAGTGAGCTCCTGAGGAAAGTGATGGATTTCCTTGTATCTATGTCTAAGCTGGAAGAAGGTAATACTATGTCCAGGTACTATGCTGATGTTCTTTGTCTTCGGTTGGTATTGTTAGACTCAAAAAGAACTATTGCAAAGCATGTGCCAAGTTTTGTGGTAGCATTGAGAATGTTCTTGGTTTATGAACAATATTTGTATATTTCCTGTTTACGAACATGGTGACAGTATTGATGGACAATCTTTGTATATTTCCTTTTTACGAACATGGTGACAGTATTGATAAATATGCATCTTTGAAGAGATTGTTTGTATCACGATGGATGGATACTGGACAAGTGAGGATGTTGTATCCTCACTTGCTTGCCGAATGAAATCAAACTTTTGGTGGTCCAAAAGCTTCTTAGTGGGGAGGATTGATCCAGGAGGATTCCCACAATTGATCCAAAATTGATGGTCTCAAAGCTAATGAAAAGGTCTTCATGTCGAAGATCGCGTCAAGAGCTTTCCAACGCAATTTGAATGGGCTCAAATGGACACTGTATGCAAAAGTTATGGCCTTTGGAAGTTGAAGGCAAAACAGGGGCAGAGGTTGACACATGGCACATCCAAAGGCTGACATGTGGCACACCCAGATATTGACACGTGGCACACTCATAGGCAGACATGTGGCAAGCTAACACATGGTAGGAAGACATGTGACATGATGGCAAGTTGACATGTGGCACCATGTGGACCAATCGAAGGCTGCCATGTGGACCAACTAGAGGTTGCCACGTGGACCTTCTAGAAAGTCTACATGGCACCTGGTCTTATCTCTGCATTGCGTTAAATATTGTGCATGTAGAGTTTGTTGGCGGGTGGGACGTACAGTTGTTTTTAAATTTGAATTATATATTAAATGCAAGGTCAACGTGGAGATATGACGGTTTAATATATTTTGGGATAAGGTATACACATTTTGTCTAAGGTAATGCACATATACCCCAAAATCATATTTTTTGGGCTAAGGTATGCACGTATACCACAAAATTGCACTATATCCCAAAAATATGGTAACGACGAGATTTGAAATCATGACCTTTCCTATATAAACTGTGCACTTTACCATTGCACTACACATTAGACTTGTGTTATGTAATGCCCAGAATTGCTTGTAAGGTGTGTTGGACAACAGTATATTGTATGGAGAAAAGGCCATTTAACATTTTTATTTGTGGGAAGAAACCAGGGAAAGTTACTAGCGGTGCTCCTGTCTTCCTAGAAGGATGCTAAAGACAATTTTTTGCAGGTTGAAGATCCTTTTTTGATGTAAGAAGGCCATTTTGATGTACTTTTCTCATCTTTTTAATGGATTGGTGCCATTATTTAAGTGGACCCGGGGACGTAGCTCACGAGGGGTGAACTCCGTTAACAACTTGCTGTTATTGTCTTCTTTATTGCTGTTTATTCTCCATTTCTGTTATTTCAATTGCTCATTAAACTTTATTAAGTCCATTTAATTAATAAAGTTGTGAGAAATTGCAATTAGCATAACGAAGTCAATTTAAGTTAATTTCAGATCAATGTTGCTCCAAAAAAGATACCTCCCCACAACCTTATCTGCTTCTTGCTTCTCCATTTTTTTAATCATTGACTGAAAGGAAGGTTGTGCCCCATCTCTGGTTATTGGAACAAAGAAAGGTGAGGTCGTCATGGAAGGTGAATCCATGGAGTCCCTCTCACTGCCCTGAGTCCTAGATATGCTTATGGTTCTTGAGGATCTATCCACTCTAGTGGAAGCAAGTTCAACTTTGATAGTGGCTGCCTCTTCCCTCTTTTTATCCTTTTCATAAATAGCTTCATGGGAAGCTCACAATCTTTGGGGTTGATTTAGTACAAACCCCAACCTCATGCCCTTTGAGTCTAACCAAGTGGTATTTCAACCGGCTAACCCCTCTTGTCATGGGCTGCCCACACAGTTTACAAGTCGATCTTTGCCGGTTTGTTCCATTTTCATGTTCACCATACTGCAAAAATGGATCCAAAGCCTTCGGCATATTGTCAAGGCAATACTCAACTTCCAACTTCAAACCTAGGGCAAAAGAAAACAAAAAAAAATGAACATCAAACACTGTTGGAAAAAAAACCAGCTTGCTGGTATAAAAAAAAGTAGACCTATAAATTGTTCTATGAGCCATGAAAAATTATAATAAGAGGCCAGAAACATGCACTTTGAAAACCCTGCATCGATTTAGAAAAGGAAACTAATTAAGAGGTTGGAATTTGAAGAAATACTTGGGATTTGAGAATATGAAAACCATAGGCAGATAGGAATTGATCCCTGCTCTAATGACAAAAACTTTTATGGCGATGAGAACAATGGTTTTTCCCTCCTAAGATCAGTTGTTGATGATGGTAAACGCCTTCCCTCTTATTCCTCAACAGCTGCAAAGACAAATGAGTAAAAACAAAAAACAAAATAGGCACTTTAAGAGTCAAAATTGGCACAGAGGATTTTTTCCATCGTGGCATGTTTTTTTCCTGAAAAATCACCCTTTTTTTGTGGACACCGCAATGTAGCGACTTTTTTGACAAATAGCAATTTTTCAAGGCATTTTTTTGTTTAGGGTTTAGCATTGCGAAAAAACATGACGTGACCAATTTTTCAGAGATTTTTCCATCTATGCTTAAAACAATATGAAATTGTATGTTTATTGTCACCAAGGTTACAATGTACATATGTATTATGGTACGATTGATATGGTGGATTCAGAACAGGGAATAAGTGCTGCCAAAATTTAGTGTTATTAGTAGGCCACATTGTATCTTATATGCTGAGGAGGTTGAGAGAAAAAACAGTTCTTGCATCTGGAGTGGATCAAGCCCCAAAAAGTCTAGCTTATAGAAGTCCAGTGCCCTTACCATCAAACGAGGGATGTGATTCTAAGATTGTATTTTGATTGCTTGGTAAGAAATTTCCATTTTATCTTGGCCTTTTTATGCCAAGGACTCTACTACTCTTACTTTGAACATGGTGAGATTAAATTGAATAGGTTTCAGATTCCTTGGATTTTGGGGGCATCCTTCATTGGATTCCTCCCATTATTCAACTTATTTCTTCTTTTGAATACCGTTCCAGTTCTTCTTTGTCAAATTCTCTTCCTTTGTTCATAGGTTAAGATACATCTTGCCCTTTCTTCGGAATCCATTCTTTAGTGTGGACAACCGGTAAACATTGATACCACTTATACCAGTTGACAACTTATCACCTGCAAATCAAGAAATCAAGAAGCACGCATTCTGGCATTAGCATAACTGACACAAGTGCAGACGTTGGAAGCTGCTAGACCTGGAGACCCATGATACAAATGGTATCTGTTGTTTACAAAATAATTATTAAATCAACCTTCTATTGTCTGGTTTGGTGGTTATTTTTATAGGAATGTTTCCTAAATCATTATCACAAAGTGAATATTCATTGACCTCACTCTAGATCCTGTGTGAATTGAGTCATCTTTTAAATTTCAGCTGATGCCGAGAGGGAGACAAATTGCTCGATGCAACTTGTTAGTCATTGTCCCTCCCCAGAATTTGATAGTTGTGATGATCCTATTGCTTATATTTTTTGTCGAGTCCTAAAATTTACATCATCCATTACTAATGTGAATTAGGCTGTATTTTAGTCTTATATGGTTTGTCTTTTCAGGGCATGTAGTAATGAAATGTTGATGCTCATATTTTGAAATATGATGAAAACTGATTTTGGGATCCATCTTATCAAATTATGAAAAATATTGGTCGTTGCATTAGGTTCATACTGAGGATCAAATAAAAGTTTGCCAGCGATTGGTCAAAAGTGAGGTCTAGTAGTATTCTTTGTTTTAGGTATATTAAGACTCTAGAATGTTGAGGTTATTATCCTTTACGTGGACTGGTCTTGAATTTGGAAATGGGACAATCGTTGGTGGATATGCCTGGCGATGAGCTTGAGAATTTGTATTTAGTTATGCATTGTTATTTTGATTTCAATAATTATATTCTGCTAATTATCCTCTCGCCTGGCATTATTATGTCCTGTAATCTTTGTTTAATATCTTGTGAATGGGTCTTTTGATTTATGATTGGATGAGTTCCTACCATGCTGTATGCACCCCCATACCTCAATATCTCTTATGTGTCTCTGATAACTTCCTTGTGAAAAGGTAACAGTGAATCCATATAGTTTGGCATTCTATCCTGTTATGCTTTTCAATGGCTTGTTGGTGTATTTTGTATTTAATACGTCTGAATTTTGAAGCAGTTGGTTTGTGAATGTTTTTCTTTTCTAAAGGTTTGGTGAATATCAAATAAAGATGTGGTTATTTTTCTGCTAAGAAGAGAAGGATATGTGTTCGAAGCATAAAGTGGGCAGTTTGGTTTCAAGCTGCTTAATCACTCTTGTTAAGATGATCACTGTTTGCCCTCTCCCCACAAGGTAGTTGACGTACTACTTTATGACCCTCTGGCCATGTAATGCAATTTGTAGATGGCGCATGATTTTCAAGTCCTATGTCTGACAATTCTTTCAAATATAATTTTTGAATTCCCAATATTTTTTTTCAAATAAACCATTTATTTCTAGAATGAAGCAAACATTGCCTCACTCATATATCTGTAAATTGGGATGAGAAAGCATTTGATGGTTTTTGACAGTCTGTTAACAGGACCATGGTTTAGGTACAGATGTCCCTTTAAAGAAACCAGATAGGAATGTCTCGTCATTTGCAGCACAGTTAAAGTTTCCAAGAAATCTTTGTACTAAATTGGAACAAGAAAATGTATCACCAAAAGGCAATACAGATTATAAGCAAAGGCCAGCCTCGCCACCAGAAGGGAATTCAAAACCTAAGGTCATTGATCAAGAATATGCTGAGATAGTATTTTCACAAGGACTTCAGCGTGGCGACTTTGAAGACCTTGGGAATAGTTTCAGGCAACTGGGATTTTGCATGGTAGATGTTGGACTTCTATTGGCTCGACTATGTGATCGGGCAGTTGGTGGCATAGAGCTGGAGAAGACAATATTGGAATCTTCAACAGCAAAGGGTCGTCTCATCCACTATCATTCACTCAATGAAAGAATTCTGTTGATGAACTCTATAAATATAAAGAAAACTAAGAAAAAGCTTTCAGCTAAGGATGCTGGATTTCAGTTGGGATGTGCACATTCAAGAAATTGTTCGCCAGTGAGTTCAGACCAAAATTTCAAGGGGAAAGGTCACCATGCTGTGCCTGAAAAGAATGCTTCATTTCATAAGCAGACTGACACATTGCCCAGCCCTCTTGCATCTGATCTCTGGCAACAGTGGCACTATGATTACGGAATTTTTACTTTGCTTACTGTACCTTTGTTTCTTTCAACCTTTGAGCTTCCAATTAGAAATATTGAAAATGGTTGTACTGTAACGAATCAAGATGCTCAAGAGTGTTCCTCTCCTGATGGTCATACATATTTGAAGATCCTCAACACTGTTAATGGAAAGGGAATGTTTGCAAGTGCCCCTTCAGGCAGTCTGATCATCCAAGTTGGAGAGGCAGCGCAAATTTTGTCAGGTGGGAAGCTTCGTGCCACCGCTCATTGTGTTTGCAGATCTTCAGAAAGAACAGATGTAAGCCGAGAAACATTTGTGGTTTTCCTCCAACCATCGTGGAATAAGTCTCTTTCCTCTCCAAGGTGGTTTAATGGAGAAAGGACAGAAACCAAACATGATAGTGAAGACATATCTACATGTCCAAGTACAGATATGATGCAAACAAATGAGCTAAAAAATAAATTTATCGGCTTATCTCCCTTTAATGAAGATGAACACAGTTCAAAATATGTTGGAGAGAAATCTACAGCAAACATTGAGACCTTTATTGGAGACCTCAATTGCTCGAATGCAGTTGTCGTCAATGAGATCCAAAAGATCGTGCCACCATTAATGTCACGATGGAAAGAAGGCCAGACATTTGCCGAGTTTTCACGTGAAACTACTAGCCAATACTATGGTGCTGATGGCATGCAGTCAAAAAGGTAGAAATACTTCGTTGGTTTGTTAGCAAAATAAAGTCATTTTGCAGCCGGCATAGGCAATTGGTATTATTGTGGCTAGTTAAATTCCTATTAATATAATATTAATATTCCAACATGTGATAGCGGGTGCATTGGGTTCATTCTTGTATTTGTATTTTATAGTAAAAGTTTGGTAGTATTTTTTTTTTATATTGTTTTACTTAAATTTTTAACATTATGTTTTATGATTGGCTTATTGGCTTGGTTACTTTGCTTGGCTTCCAGTTCAATAAAACATTATCATTCACCATTCTAGTCAAATAAAATATCATCTTTAGGAGGTCCAAGAAAAGATATCATCGGGGCACCTAAACTGGATTTGATTCTTAATGGACTAGGCCTTTTTAGGAAGTTTATCTATAATTTGCGGGATTGATTCATTGGCTTGTTGAGCGCCTTGATGCTGCTATAACGGTTGGCGAGAGGATAGAGACAGGGAAAGGGCAGATAGGTTGAGCCGTTCACGCTGGTCAGGCAGTTGAATTCAGGGAAAGGGAGGTACTGGTTCTGATCCAAGTGATCCAGAGAGTTAGTCACGGCCAGGTTGGGACCAGGCAATAAGTTTCATTGGAACAGATTATTGAAAACCTCCTCCGACCACTTTAACATTATGTTTTATGATGTTTGAAATTGGTTTTCTTCTTATCGAATTTTATATGGAGAAAGTATAATTTCATATCTCATTTAGAATTCAATAAACTTAACAATTTTTAGGATTTCAAGATTGACAGATTCTTGTGTTGTCATTTGATTTTATCATGTATGAGGGTATGAGATTGGCATTTGATTAAGAGCACCGAGTCCTCTATGTACCTCAATATTGGTGGTGTTGATTGTTGAACTCCTTTGTCATGACCATAGTAAATATTAAAAATGTACCTTCACTTAAGAAAACTCATTGATTCGGCATGTTAACATTTTTCTACCTCATTTTAATGCTCGGATTAGTGAATTTAATCAAAATTGAAGGGTGTTCACTAATGTCCCTAGAGGATTGAGGTAGAGGCAAAGGCTAGATGAGGTGGCAAAGGGTGCTACTAATGATGAGGATTCCAATATAGTCGATGATTTGGAAGAAATGTAATTATTTGTTGTAGCATCATGCTTTTTGGACTCTATAGGCCATTTAGACCCTCGATGTGTATGTATTTTGTTTCGGATATGTATTGCAATTCACGCTTGGTGTTTGTTATCGCAGGATTTGTACTTGTGCAAAGCCCACCATGAGTACCTCAAATATTGCGTAACTACAAAAGATCCCACCACTGTCACCTTAGTAAGAACTTCCCACGTTTTAGTGATGGAAGAGGTCCACCACAAGGGAGGCTTCCTTGGTGACCTCAAGGGATCAAAGTAGCAAGTATAGTAGTCAAGCCTACCGCCCCCTCTCTTGATCACCGAGTAAAAGGTCTAGGTCAAGGAAAGATAAGAGGTATAAGGTTGTTTGAGTACCTTCCCATAATAATAACACTTTATAGCATGTATATGATTATTTCCAAGTTCAAACAAACAATAAATGCCTCTTAAAGACACTAGACATGAAAACTTGCTATGATTGTTATGAATTTGCAACAATGAACAATAGTATAACAACATTGAATAAGTTATAACAACAACAACAAATATTGATAAGAAATGCAACATTTGACAAGGAAAACTTAGCATATATCCACTAGAACATCATCCAATTGCTAGATGCAATTTCTGAATGAGTTAAGCCACCGATAGATGAGTGTATGCAACGAGTTAAAGAGTTATCATGTGGATGCAAAAAACTTTATTAACAACAAGTTATTGAACAAGTTTGCAAATGTTAGTGTTAGTAAAGTTAGTAGAGAACTTAAGAGTTGAAAGAGAGTGGTTGTTGATCAATTTCATCACAAGAGAGTTATGTAACCAGTGCCTTAGGGCTATGGAGCCTTTGCAACAACAAATGCAACTATACTTGGAGCTTGATCTAGTTGCAACCAAGAGGTGGGACTCAATCTCAAAGGTGCCAGCGCATTAGGGCCTTAGAGGTTAAATCTTGAGGAGAAGGATTTCTAGGGTGTAAGCACTTTTGGGCCCTAGAAACCTTTTCTCCCTTCTTCTAGCTTCAACTAGGTCAAAATCAATAAGTCTAGGGCTAAAATCCTAAAGTGCTAGCACTTTAGGGCCTTAGGAGTCTAACCCTAGCAAGGATTTCTTCACAAATTTTGGACAAATTATTCTTGTGAGAGGAGGAATCACTTTTGCTCCTCTTAGGGTTTCACCAAACAAGACGTCTAGCATGAAAAAGTAAAATTACCACGAAACATTAATAGCATAAAGATAAAATTGCAAAAATTTCACTTACTTCACCAAGATACCATGAGATAAAACCCTAATTGTAGAAATTCCATCAAAAAATTAGCAAATGGCATCCACAACTTGACCTTTCAAAGATAGCGCATAAGGTAGAAGAGCTAGATAGCCCAATAGGGAGAAAATTTCAGATTTAATGTCTCTCAAGTGAGAGTTGTGATCACCCAAAAATGAAATTAGGGTTTGTCTGTTTATATGAGACAACCCTAATAGATTTTTCAACAACAAAATAGAAAGAAGGTTGACCCCTTTAATTTGCCTCTACATAATGCCGAAATGAAATATACATCAAATAAAACCCTAAAAAAGGGCGACGTCATGCTCCAAGTGTGTGACATCAAGCTCAAAAGGGGTGATGTCATGCTCTCAAGGTGAAACATTGGGCCTCCAAAGTCCATGTGGCATCCTCCAAGGTGAAAGAGTGTGAAATAAGGGATGCTCTCACCCCCAAGCCATGCAGATCATTTAGAACCACACCATCCATCAAACCTTAGCCCAAATGGTGACGCCAAGGGCTAGATGGTGACGTCATAAGCCTCCAAAGGCCTTATCCAAGTGCAAGAGGAGTGCGATTTCGTCCCGAGGTGATGCCAAGGTGCCTCCAAAGGCAACGTCCTCCATCCTCTGTGCACAATAGCTCCAGGGTGCTCTACCCAACCTGTGGGCTTTCAAACCATGTATGTGACACAATAACCAAACTATTCAAAACCAAGCCTATCTATCCATTGTCCTAGGTTCCAAGGGTATGAGAGCCACTATCTAAGGTGTTGATTCATTGAATGACTCACTGCTCTCCATCAAACGTGCCAAAGTCCTGCAATAAGGCACAACATCCCGTGCACAACCCAAGATGTCCCTCTAAGAACCATGTCAAGGCCATTCAAAACAAAGAAGAATATAAGACAAAGTAAACTAATGTTCATAAGACACGTTAGTCCTTAAATCATGCAAAGTAAGTTGTTGTCTAAGTTACAAGCCATGCAAGCGATTCACCCCAATATCCCCTTCAAGTATCACCCAAGCCCAAGAACTTGTGAGGGTTACCAAGTTTAAGTATGGGAGGGCCTTCATCCAACCCTATTAGGTGTGCCACCTAGACATGAAACAAATGAACTAGGTAGATGGATAGGTCCTGAGAGTGACAAGGGAAAGTAAAAACCCATCAAGAGTAAGTGTGAAGATGTTATGGTTTAGGGCTTCCTTCATGGCTTATGGTGTCCATTTCTATGAGCGCTTTTGTTGAGGGCGTGCTTTCTCTCGAGTTACCCAATATTTGCATGCCACCTTTTTCCAAACCCCTTCATTAGCCATCTTTCCAATCCATGCTTTCATTTATAATTTTCTTTGAGGGCCCCCTTTGTGGGTTTCCAAGCTTTAGCATTGCTTTTTTGGGACTAGGGCGAGCACTGAATGAGTAGAGCTCAAGTAAGATCGACTTTTGGTGGTCCTTATTTGCTATTTTCACTTTCTTTTTAGCATCATTTTCTTATTGCAGCTGCAATCTACCTCCGAGATGTCAGCCCCTTTCTCATGAGAGCATGGGCCATAGATGAAGTTTAGGATACGTCAAAGGTTTTATGATGGAAAATGTTAAGTATGGTCAGGAGCCAAACATTACCCTTGGGAGGCCCCCCCAATATTACCCATTTTCCTTGGGCAGTGACAACACGGGACTAGGGCATAGAAAAGTTGACCACCAAGATGAAACAATGCAACCAAGAAAAAATTTCAAACGAGTGATCCATTATCCAACTTCAACTAGTGATCCTTGTCCACATGCCCAATAAATTAAACACAAAACCTTGCATGAAAAAAGGACTAACCATACCTCATGGTGACACTGGCTTACCATGCCCCATACCCTGGGTTGCTTGAATGTGATGAGCCTTGGTTGATCTGTGCTGGGAGGAAAATCAGGGGGGCTATTGGGATGCCATTTGTGGACATGTTGATCATCATCATCATCATGGTGCAGWTAATGTTCTMCATTGCGGGCCTCGAGACATGATCTTCTCTAGTTATCCCTAGGCATAGGGGGGCAACATCTAACTCCAACATGGGGACATGTGCTCATTGTAGAGCGCATGAGAACCTCAACATMTTTGGYTGTCCAAGACCTGGAATCCTGCGCCCACTTAAACCAACAAAACAATTTAGAAGTATGTGCCAGTGGATGTTATCCACYCGCTGTCAATGATAATCCAAAATCATATTGAAAAGAAAAAATTTCCTTAACTATATCATSATAAAAAAAATTAATGATAAAATGAAAAAATGCAATTTCCTAACATATATCTTAAAATGAGAATGCAACATGTATATATGAAAATGCAAGAAGATGCAACTACATTAGCACGATATGCAAGTTGCAACATATATACAAATGCAAATGTGAGATGCAAATGCCTACCCTACCCTACCTACCCTAATCTCTATTATTTGAAATGCTAGGTATAATCATATAACCAATAAAACCATCCTAGCATTGTACCAAAAATTCTACCCTTGTGCTTCATCATAAACCAGAATAAAGATAAATCAAACACAAAAAGAACACGAGTTAGAGCAGTCATTATATCATAACTAATCATAAAATCCAACTCATGGAGGCGGGAGGGAGGGACAAAATCATGCAAAGAGGTATCAACACAACCCTGCCATATCCATCCTAGGACAAGGCCGAAAGAATCAGGCAAAGGCAGATCCTCATCCTCAACTACCAAGCCAACGCTCAAAGACTGAGAAGGAATGAGAAGGAACCATAAGGAAAATTCTAAGGTTTCCCATGGAAGAAGAAAGAGCTATGCAGGGGATCAAAGCAGGCCTAGAGAAAAAAAATGCTCCTAACCTGAGGCTTGTTGGTCATGTGTGTGAAACTAAAAACCCCCACAACAAACCATAGGTTGAAAACAACTCTATCCCGCAGGTAAGTGACTATCATGAGGAGAACTACCAACCATATCTATAGCGAGAAAGCAAGGTGAAAAGGGATAAGGCTGGAAAGTCTTATCACAAAAATCCTACTTGGGGAAAATCATGTCCTTACCCTCGCACAATGATGGTTGAAAAATTTCTTCGTAGAGTAAATCCAAGTGCTCAAAAGAATATGTATCAAACCCCCTAGGGTATGACCAGAAATCATCATGAGAATGCTGCAATAAGTCATCCCGGGGTGGTTGGAACAAATCCATAATCAAGTCATCTTCTTGTTGCCAAACATCTGAATAAGCATCAATCACATATGATTGTTCTAAGGACAATAATTGAAACTAACCTTTGATATCTTAAATGGGATCATCACGAGGACAAATCACATCCCATTTACGTCTCCCAACATGTATAAACTCATCAATATTGTCAATCACATCATCACTTTTGTTATAACATGAAGGGTCCAATGCATCCAAAGGTTCCTCCAACACATCTTCACTTTCCCATTCATGAAATGCATCATCATTGAAAACTTGGAAAGTAGTGTAACTTACCACGTTCTTTTCTTCTTGTGTAGGAGGAATTGAGGCTTGGATGACTTCATCAAGCGAAGCAGATACCGAGGTTGTCTTCACGAGGAGCCTCTTCGTGGATTAGGTCTTCAACATGGTGTGTTTTATCAAAGTGTTCTTCTTCGGTATATTCACAAGGAAACTCATGTTCACGTATTTGGTGATCTTCCCCATGATTCACCTCTTAAGGTTCTCATTCTTCAATCAAATCTTCACTTTCTCTAATGGAATCATGAGGTAATTCTTGCTCCTCTTCAAGGGATTGGTAGCCCTCTCCATGAATCTTCTCTTCAACTTCTTGTTCGTCAGCGGATTCTTCATCTTCCTCAATAGGGATAGAACATAACCCTACCCTTTGGAGGGCCATCGTGAGATCATGGAGAGTGTCTTCATAACTTTGTGTTCTCGGGGCCCACCTTTTGAGGAATTCCTCAATGAAGATTGTAAGAGAAGATATACTATTTGGATCAAGAGTATGCTTGACCCAATCCTTTTTCCTTGTTTCCAGAGATAGCAAAAACAATCTTATTAGCACATCCTGATGTGTCACATCTATCTCGGAGTAATAGCCAAGGACGAGCCTCCATCAAATTTTGGACAATTCCCTCGCCAACCCGAAGAAAAGAGATTCGGGTATCTAAGAACATCTTCAATATCCAGGGAGAGAAACATTATGTGAAGTGACCATTATGCCATAATCCCATTACTTGAAAATATGCAATATCACAAAGTTGAAGGCAAGATGACACCTCATAATATATTAGTGGAGTCGCCAGATGATCTCTTTAGGATCATCAAAGGAAGGCGAGGGAACTACCCTCGGTGGAGTCGCCAGGTAAACTTGTAAGATAAGGGCTTTGGGAGAAAGTTTACCAAAGATATATCGTTGAGGAGAATGACTCAATCCTCCCCAGCAAGTGCGCCAAAATGTTATCACATGATTTGTACTTGTGCAAATCCCACCACGAGTACCTCAAATCTCATGTAACTACATAAGATCGTACCACTGTCACCTTAGCAAGAACTTCCCACGTTTTAGTGATGGAAGAGGTCCACCACAAGAGAGACTTCCCTGATGACCTCAAGGGATCAAAGTAACAAGTATAGTAGCCAAGCTTATTGCCCCCTCTGTTGATCACCGAGTAAAAGGTCTAGGTCAAGGAAATATAAGAGGTATAAGGTTATTTGAGTACATGCCTGGAACAAGAACACTTTATAACATGTATATGATTATTTCCAAGTTCAAACATGCAATAAATTCCTCTTAAAGACACTAGACATGAAAAGTTGCTATGGGTGTTATGAATTTGCAACAATGAACAATAGTACAACAACAAAAAATAAGTTATAATAACAACAACAAATATTGATCAGAAATGCAACAATTGACAAGGAAAACTTAGCATACATCCACTAGAACATCATCCAATTGTTACATGCAATTTTTGAATGAGTTAGGCCACCAATAAATGCGTGTATGCAACAAATTAAAGAGTTATCAGGTGGTTGTAGCAAACTTTATTAACTATGGCAAGTTATTGAACAAGTTTGCAAGTGTTAGTGTTGGTAAAGATAGTAGAGAGCTTAAGATAGTTGAAAGAGAGTGTTTGTTGATCAATTTCACCACAAGCGAACTATGTAGTTGGATCTTGATCTAACTATACCATACCTCATGGTGACGATGGCTTACCATGCCGCATGCCCTAGGTTGCTTGAATGTGATGTGCCTTGGTTGATCTGTGTTGGGAGGAAAATCATGGGGGTTGTTGGGATGCCATTTGTGGACATGCCAATCATCATCATCATGGTGTAGATAATGTTCTCCATTGCGGGCCTCGAGACATGATCTCCTCCAGTTATCCCTAGGCATAGGGGGAAACATTTGACTCCAACATGGGGACATGTGCTCATCATAGAGCACATGAGAACCTGAACATCTTTGGTTGTCCAAGACCTGGAATCCTGTGTCCACTTAAACCAACAAAACAATTTAGAAGTATGTGTTGATGATTACAACTGCGTGAGACATTCTCCAGGACACAAAACTGAGAGAGAGCCCCTGAGATGGGTGTGTGGTTCCTATCTGAGACAAAGCTGGAACGTAGAGATGACCTCCTCCTTACAAGAGTTGAGAAGAACTCTAGATGATTCTCCTGTGTAACGCAATGAGAAAGGAGATCTGCAAAGTTGGACGTGCTTGTGGCTGAGCGCAAGGTGAACGTGTGAAATCCCAAAGTGTTGGGTGCATCGTCATGAGACAGAAATGAAGATGATGTATTAGCCTCCTCTGAGCAGAGACTTGATGAGGAATTCCGGATGACTCTCTTGTGTAATGGAGTGGGAAAGAAGATCTGTTGAGTGGATGTGCCTGTGGACGAGCATAAGTGAACGTGATCCTAGTGGCTAAGCATTAGTGAAGAAGTGGTTCTTCTTTGTAATGCAGTGAGCCAGAGATATGGACATCCCTATGGATGTGCCCCCAGTGGTTGAACATTGGTAGGTGTATGAGATCCCTTGCTATATTGTTCAAGAGTCAGACCTGCCTGTAACCCTAATTGTGATGTAAAGGGTATAGGTCGACCCCACCTTAATACAAAAGATAAATAAAGTAAAAGATAATTAATATAAAAGATAATAATTAATATGGTAATTATTAATTATATTTTGAGTTATTGAGGTCGACCCTATTGTGCCAAAAGACACATCATTTGATGTGACAAGTCTTATATAAATAAAGGTGAATCCTCATTGTGGAAATACACTTAATATTGTGTCATCTCACGATTTCAGAAGTTGTGGTCTGAAATTATGAGAATTGCAACACCCTCTTGTGTGCTAGATTTGGTGATGGTGTGGGAGGTCTTTCTCTTGAGGAATATAGCAAAGGATTGGTTGGGTTTTCTTCCCTTGTTGAGAAGGGTTTCCCAAGATACTTTGTGTGTTCTTGTGCATGGTTATTCTTCTTGTGATCTTGGTTTATTGCTGTAGTTATGGTTCAAGTAATAGTTAAACAAAAAATTTAAAAGAATGCATGAACCATATCTCATTGAAAATATAACATGGAATCAGAGCGGGTCTTGAAGAATACCACTTGCTCAAGACTGAAGGTAGACCATTGACTGCTAAAACCTTGTTGTTGTTGCATAGAAGAAAAGGGTCGAACCCCTTTTAAGTTTCTGTGGTGAAAGTTTTTAGAATATAATGGATGTGCTCGTTTAACCATAGACAATATCACTATTGTCACCCAACCATAGGCCAAATCCACCCCCAAGCACCTTAACGTTGACAGAGAATCATTCCGGAAGAAAAACCTAGGCTAAATAGCCAAACAAAGGGTGGCACACCTTTCTCCAAGGATAACACACCAAGCAAGAGTAACAGGAGCTGATCAAAGAGTCCAAACCATAACCAAGAGATAGTCCAAGCCAAAACTGAAATCTGCTAGCTGCAACAGCTGCAACAACAACTCTCCTCCAAACTTGTGCACAATTGGCCAACTGCAGTGCGCACAAGTGTTGCTTCTGCAGTTCTGAGAATGCCTGCCAGAATGAAGACTGACCACCTGTATTTATACTAAAACTGGCAAACTGCCTGGGCCGACTTCTCATTCTGGGTGCCTATTTACTTAGTATATAATATTTCCTTTAGCCGACTTCTTCTCTTAGAGGCTAATAACCTAATACAAATTATCCTCTTGAGCCAACTTGTCTTCTAGGGTTATTAGCCAACTAATTAGGGTTTCTTCTTGCTTCTCGAAATATGATATTCTCGTCAGGTTTACACGTGGAGGTAAATACCTCCCGCAACTACCATAATATCAACACTCCCTCCTAGCTAGGGAGGTATTGAAGGTAATGGTCTTGAGCACAAACATACCATTCACCTGGTAGCATCAACATAGTCGTATAGATTGTTTCATGATTAGATCATGACCACCATCATCACTATCACCGTCATTAACTGCATCATCTCTCGAAACCATACTCCATCTGAGTAATCAGACACGATGTTGGATAAGTTACTCACTCCACAGAGTGACACAAGAACCATTCTTCTAATCCAGACATATGTCCTAGAAGAATAAATGTCCTGGACCATTTTCCGTCTGGGGAATCTTCTGTCCATTGATCATCCATCTGACTAATAATCATTTCCAACACTACTAATAGTCTTCAAGGCAATCAGAACAATGTTATTCAATAGACCACAATTGTGTTTATCCATAGTAGTACACAACTACAATCTAGTGGTACACTACCACACCAAGTAGCACACAGATACTTGATCAGTGACAGATAGTCACAATCAGTGGAACACATCCACCATAGTAGTATACATCTATTGTCCAGAGACATACAGTCTCCATAACAATCATCTGATATTAACTTGCACAAAAAACATTGTTATGATATAAACTAAATCATCTGGGTCATTCTTCCACTCAGATCTGTGAGATCTAGAAGAGCATATGCCCTCAGAAGGTAAAACATCAATGATGAACTATCTGGACTATTCTTCTCAAGCAAGGAAGAATATCTGTCCTGATTTATGAGCCTAGACCATTCCCTATCCAGGCCATTCCTCTGGCACTAAACAAAGTGCAACCTGGAAAGAATGAGTGTGCCCTAGGGAATGCCCGTCCCTGATTGCTGAACCTAGACCATTCACCTATCTGGGCCATTCCTCCGACACTAAATAAAGTGCAGCCTGGAGAGAATGAATATGCCCTAGGGAATGACTGTCCGGACCATTTCCAAAGGAAATGATTGTCCTGCACCAACCTCCAAAACGGACCATTCTTCGAAACTGTTCACAATTGTGAGCTTCGAAAGAATGACTGTCCGGCGAGGCGGACCAGTCTTCTTGACCACTACTAAGAGTGACCGTCAAGAAGAGAGACTGTTCTAGACCATTCCCTATGTTAACCACAAGGGGAATCGCTCTCTATGGTGCATCAACAATCCATCGAACCATTTTCATTACAAAAATGACTGTTCGATCTGGACCATTTTTCGAACTAGAAAATGCATGTCTGTCAGAAATCTCAAACCACTTTTCGAACTGGAAAGGAACTGCTCATCCTGGACCATTTTTCGAACTTGAAAAATGACTGTCCATAAATCAATAACACATCAGTACTCCCTCCCAACCTGGGAGTCATCTCTTCATTTTTCAATAAGGATGTCGTCTCCCATGAGCTTCATCTTGAGTACACAAACTCTTTCATCTTGGACAGAGGCTTTACCAAAATGTCTGCTTATCTTCTCATCTGTGGAGATATGTATTGGAGAACCACTCTCTTTTCTGGACTTCATCATGGAGAATGTCATGCTTGATCTTAAATGTACTTCGGTCTTTCTAGAACAATGGTTTTTCTCTGAAGGCTTCATATAGCTCTGATCAATATAGTATATCATTATTGGATTCATCTTTTGTTTCCTGCTAGCTCATAACATCGTGGAAAAGGTCAAACTGGAACATATCCAAGTGGTACTTCTTCTACTGTCATGGATTAGCAATCCATCATCCCGAGCTTCTGAGTAACCATTATGATACAATATTTCTGTTATAGAAAGTTTTTCACCACGCTTCTACTGTGCATTGAAGGTTCTGCACCAAGTTGTTTGAATCCATACAAGATCTTCTTCCATCTGCATACAAGGGTCTCTTTCTGGTATACCTCAAAGCCTTGAGGTTGCTTTACATGTAAATTCCAACCCATGGATATTGTAGACGATATACTGGCTCATGTAGAGGTATGTCTGGTTTACTGGAACAAGCAATCATCATAGTCTTCTCCCTTTATCTAGGAGAACCTCTAGTTTTGGATCTCGCAATGCTTACATTCATAAGTCTTCCATACACTGTTCTTTATCACAACTTTCAGTTCCTTTGCTTGATTTCTTTTAGTGAGTTCATATCAGGCTGGTATTCTTGTGATTCTCGATACAATGACTGGTTGTTCTGGATTTTCTTTCTTTCTTGGAATCTTCATGTTCTTCCTCATGTTTCTCTTTAGCTCTTGGGTCCATGGAGTTTCTTATAGATTCCATGCCCTAAAGATTCCACTTCTTTCTTTCATCATAGGATCACGGATGTGGATGGTCAATTAGGGATACTTTAAGGCTTCTTTTCGAAGAAGACTTCTTCTAAAGTCAAACTGAACACGTACTGCTTTTCATGGCTGCTACCATGGATATATACTTCATCATCTTCAATGGATCATAGGATTAGCTCCCTCCTAATCCTTGCTTCATGTATGAATGCATGCTCTTCTTTTGGAAATATATAATCATCTCCCTCCATCTAACAGAGTCCACACTTTCGTCTGCATCCTTATTGCCTTCTACAAAGTGTCATAAGTCTTTCTCCAATTTCCTCTTGATTGCTGACTTCTTTCTGTCTTTGCTTCTTCTAGGTTTCTTCAAGATTGATTTTGATTTCGGCTTATCTTGCAGTTGTTACTTATGGAATAGCTTCCACATGAATTGTTACCAGGGGTTGTTGATGTACTTCATCCTTTCATGTGTATTGCCCGACTTGTAGTCATTGTGATAGCAATCCTTATCTTGTTGTTCTTCTATAGGTATAGTTTCTCTTTGAACATATTATCTTCTAAGAAATAGATATGCAAGATATGTACAGAAAACATGGTATGTACAAGAACTATGAAGAGTATTGTTACATTGTCTTAGAGGAAGAAGTTGGTTTCATCCTGCTTAGTCCTCTTTGAAGGTTCCTTTTCTTCGGAAATTGATGCTTCATGTGTCTCCTTCCTTTTCTTTAGCTCGGGACAATGATTCTTGTAGTGACCATATTTTCAACAGTTGAAGCATTGTATTTCTGACATATCGTTCTCTTGATTTGGCTTCTTCCTTGAGCCAAACTTCCTTTTGTTCCTGAAATTCTTGAATCTTACTGTGAAGGCTCGATCATCGTATTTCTTTTGGGGTTTCTCTTTTGCACTAATCCTTGATTCTTCTTGCGCACAACAAGTCTAAAGTTCTTCAAATGTAGGATACTCCTTCCTTGTGTTCATGCTTGTGGCAAATGCATCCCATGTCTTGGGAAGACCATTGAGTACTATATTTACCAGTTCCTTCTCTAATATGATTTCTTCAATAGCTTATAGTTGATCTCTTAACTGAGAGATCCTCACAAAGTATGATGTTATGCTGTCATCATCATTCATCTTCATGTCACAGAGCTCATTGTTCAGACTCATTACTTGTCCAATGTTTCTGACTGAGAAGAGGTTTGTTAGGGCATTGTACATCTTCTTAGACAAATCAAGATGGGAGATGTATGGTATCAAGTGGTCTTTTATAGAATCCACTATGATACTCATGGCATTGATGTCACTGTCTTTGAACTTCTCCATAACTGCAACGTTCTGTGGTTCTTTCTCTTTTCCTTCTTCAAACTCTAGTTCCACGATCTTTCCTTTCACGATATCCAACACTTTATTCTTGGCAAGAATGAGGTCAATCCTTGTCTTCCACATTCTAAAGTTAGAAGCCCCATCTAACTTGTTTTTTGACTTCATAGAGTAAGTCGTGGCTTCTTTGACTTGGTCAACCCTAGATTTGACTGAAAACTCAAACTTGATGTCTTAGCTTGCTGAAAGTACCAGGAGATGAGCTAGGCTAGGGCGCACTGGTCTATCTAGAAATTAGGTCAATCCTTTCACTTAAGATGCCTCAACGAGAGGGTTAGAGTTTCTGCAACTGCACCTGCTAGTAACCCTAGCGACAGTGATTTAGTAACTTCTCCTGCTAGAAACCCTAGCGACAGTTCTTCAACGAGCTTAATATCCTTATGGCTATGCTCCCTTCTAGTGGTTAGACTGAATGAAGGAGGTGTGGGCCCATAACCTGTTAGAATATAATGTCTGTGCTCGTTTAACCATAGACAATATCAATATTGTCGCCCAACCATAGGCCAAAGCCACCCCCAAGCACCTTAACCTTGACAGAGAATCATTCTGGAAGAAAACCCTAGGTTAGATAGCCAAACAAAGGGTGGCACACCTTTCTCCAAGGATAGCGCACCAAGCAAGGGTAACATGAGCTTATCAGAGAGTCCAAGCCATAACCAAGAGATAGTCCAAGCCAAAACCAAAATCTGCTAGTTGCAACAGCTACAACAACAACTCTCCTCCAAACTTGCGCACAACTGGCCAACTGCAGTGCACACAAGTGTTGCTTCTGCGGTTCTGAGAATGCTTGCCAAAATGAAGATTGGCCTACTGTATTTATACTAAAACTGGAAAACTTCCTGGGTCGACTTCTCATTCTGGGTGCCTATTTACTTAGTATATAATATTTCCTTTAGTCGACTTCTTCTCTTGGAGGCTAATAACCTAATACAAATTATCCTCTTGAGTTGACTTGTCTTCTAGGGTTATTAGCCAACTAATTATGGTTTCTTCTTGCTTCCCAGAATATTCTATTATCGTCAGGTTTACATGTGGAGGTAAATACCTCCTACAACTACCATAATATCAACAAAAGTTACCCCACTGCCAGCCCAAGGGAAGGGTCAGACCCTCCCTTAAAATTCTATGGCAAGGAATAAGGCTACCCGTGGCAAGGTATACGACTACCCGTGTGGCAAGGAATAAGGCTACCATTGGTTGGCTGTGTTCCTACAACCGCAACCCATGATTATGTGGTGTATAGAGAAGGGCCAGAACCTAGGGATAAGGTAGCCGCAACCACTGTAAAGAATCTGGCTTGTTCTGAGGCCCCTCCTTAGCTGCTGCGGATATACCCCAACAACATACACCTAAAGAAGAAGGGTCGGACCCCTTCTGAAGTGAAATCAAGGCTGCCGCAACCCAAAAATCTGAGACTGTCCAGGCAAAGACAATGATGAGGCTGTCCAAAAATTTGAGACTGTCTAGATTCCTAAAAACAATAATGAGGCCGCAGTCCTGTGCAAAGTTTACCTCAGTCCGAGGTTATTAGAAGAATATTGTTTTCCTTTTCCAGGCAGAGTGTGGGATGCTAAAAAACTATGCAAGCTTCTTGTAGCAGGCCTAAGACTGTGGGAAAAAGCAGTGTGCTGAGAGAGGAATATTTAAAGGGACAAAATCACACCTTAATACTCAGCCATAATTCTTCATCCAGACAAAACTTATCGATTGACAGATGTGGAGACTAGTAGTCAAATACAAGTATTTTCTGACGATCAAATTGTAAGTATTTTAAAGTTTCATTCACATGGGAATGACTTATTTTTTGTTTAGGTGGATCAAAGGGTGCTTTAAATCTTTGGGACATTAGAGCCAACAAGGTGGTCCATGAATACTTGAGAGGTCTTGGCATAGACTTTAGCTATGATGGGAAGCATTTTGCATCTTCTTGCGATATTTCCAGTGAGAAGCCTATTGTTGTTTAGGATTTTTGGACTCAAGTTCCTTTATCACATCAAGTCTACGTGGAAGCATATACTTGCCCATGCATACGCTATCATCCAGTTGAAGCTAATCTTATTGAAAAATCAAATGGCAACTGCATTGCAATATTCACATCTAATCCACCATTTAAATTAAACAATTACAAACAATTCGAAAAGCATGAAGTTTCAAGGTTTCCAATTCGGTGTAGCTTCAGTCAAGATGATGGGATGGTGTTGTATCAATATTTGAGTAAAAGCTGAGAAAATAAAGGCTCCCAAGCAAGGGGATAATGTCCATAGTCAGTTAGAGCAGACCTTCACTGACATTGATTATTCAGAAGAAGAAAACATGGAGTAGGCTCCAAAATTTCAGTCAATAGAATATGAAGAGTATCTTCCTCCAAGGAAAAGAGAATAGTGAAATGAATCTGTTGGTATGGTATCAAGAAAATATGTGGCAGTGTTGGCTGCAATAGTTGTACACCCTAAAATGCACTGTCCAATAGCAAGGGCTATGTATGAGTTACTTGAAAAATAACACTACAACAATAGTGTTGTTGATAGAAGCCAGGATGTTGAGCAGAGTTCCAGGCCCAAATTTGAAGGAGTCTCTGAGGTATAGAAGGACCAAGTCTGAGGTCTGTCATGAGCAAGCATAAAGTTACTACTAGACCAGAGTATAGGTGGCTACAAGATAAACAAGCAAAACTCCCATTGGTGTACACTCTCAGGTATGCACTTGTATATATATTATTTGCATCATTGTCATAAGGGTACTTGCAGGAGGAAGGAACCCTTGGTGAAATCATGGACCTAGAGAGGTCTCAGTGCATTCAGAAGAACAACACACTGGAAGTGAAGACCCCATGTTTGATTGTTTTAAATTATCATGCTACATTACAAATAGGCGTTGTAGCTGGGACACCAATCCTTAAATTGTTTTGATTCTAGAGATGTACTCATAAATCTCCTCTAGGAGATATTCTTGTCTTGTTTCCTTGTTCCAGGCAGGTTAACAACAAAGGAAGATATTTTTCCTTCAAGACTCAGAGGGAGTCAAAACTATTTGAGAAGAAGGAAAAGACAAATACTTTCTCCCCCTCAGCAGTTCAAAGGGAGACATCCATTGATACAGCGGATCCGATTGATATTTCCAGGGACTTTACAGTAGGCCATAAAAGGCCTGTCTGGGTTTGACAAACTCTACAAGAGGAAAAAAGACATGCAGTTGATGGAAGTGTCGAGAAATACAAAAACAAGACTTGTAGTCAAGAAGATTCTCACAAGCAGAGGGAGTGAACTATGATGAGACATATTGATCCAATAGCCCGATGCACTCTCATCTATACTACCATCCATGAGTTGGAAACTACATCAGACAGATGGATTCTTGATGAAGTTTGGGTTTCAACAAGAGTGTTGTTGATCCAAACCTATACTATTACATTGTTGGTGACGAGAACCTAATTTTGATGACTTATTCAAGAAGTCGTGTTGTTACAAGTAAGCTTTGACTTCTAATCTCGAAATGAAGGATCTGGGTATGATGCACTACTTCTTGGGACAAGAAGTATGACAAAGAACCAATGATACTTTTCCTAAGTCAAGGAAAATATACAGTGAGGATATTAAAGAAGTTCAATATGACATAATGCAAATCCATGTCTACATCGATGGTGGTGGATTTGACGAAAAATAAATGACGATGATTCAGAGAAGATTGATCCACGTGTACCAACAACTAATTGGATCATTGATGTATTTGGTTAACACCAGACCTAATATATGCTATGCAATGAATGTGATTAGTCAATCCATGAGTCAGTCGAGACAGACTCACTGGTTATCAGTAAAGCATGTATTGAGATATATATATGAGGCATAGTTGGATATGGCCTAAGATATGCCTCCAGTGTGAATTTTAGTTTGCAGGGATATGCCAATATAGATTGATCAAAGAGTACAATGAACCGGAAGAGCACATCCGATTGTTGTTTTACCTTGGATTTTTCCATGGTTTCCTGATGCAGCAGGAAACAAGGCTCTGTGGCCTTGAGTAACGCATAAACAAAGTATATAACATTGAGTGTAGCAGTCTACGAAGCAGTGTGGCTTCTAACAGATTTATTTAATCATGAGATGGATCCTATTATTACTTGTGATAACCAGAGCTGTATAAGCTCTCTGAGAACCCTGTGTTTGATGATGGACCGAAACACATTGAGATAAAATATCATTATATTAGAGACATGTTGTAGAGGAAAGTAGTACACGTGCAATATCTTCCTACACATGAGAAGATTGTAGACATCTTCACCAAATTGTCTTGGTGAAGAATACCTCCCTAGTTGAGAGGGAGTGTTGATGACTACAACCAAGACAAAGTTCGAAGTACTTCTGTGTGAGACTTGGCCTGATGAAGAATGCCTCCCTCGCTGAGAGGGAGTGTTGATGATGACAACTGCGTGAGACATTCTCAAGGACACAAACCTGAGAAAGAACCCCTGAGATGGGTGTGTGGTTCATATCTAAGACAGAGCTGGAACGTAGAGATGGCCTCCTGCTTACAAGAGTTGAGAAGAACTCCAGATGATGCTCCTATGTAACGCTGTGAGAAAGGAGATTTGCAGAGTTGGACGTGCATGTGGCTAAGCACAAGGTGAATGTTTGAAATCCCAAAGTGTTGGGTGCATCATCATGAGACAAAAATGAAGATGATGTATTAACCTCCTTTGAGCAGAGAGTTGATGAGAAAATCCAGATGACTCTCCTGTGTAATGCAGTGGGAAATAATCTCTGTTGAGTGGATGTGCATGTGGACGAGCACATGTGAACATGATCCTAGTGGTTGAGCACTAGTGAAAAGTGGTTCTTCTGTGTAATGCAGTGAGCCAGAGATATGGACATCCCTATGGATGTGCCCCGAGTGGCTGAGCACTAGTGGGTGTATGAGATCCCTTGCTATATTGTTCAAGAGTCAGACATGCCTGTAACCCTAATTGTAATGTAAAGGGTATAGGTCAGCCCCACCTTAATATAAAAGATAATAATTAATATGGTAATTATCAATTATATTTTGAGTTATTGAGGTCGGCCCTATTGTGCCAAAAGACACATCATTTGATGTGACAAGTCTTATATAAATAAAGGTGAATCCTCATTGTGTAAATACACTTAACATTGTGTCATCTCATGATTTCAGAATTTGTGGTTTGAAATTATGAGAATTACAACACCCTCTTGTGTGCTAGATTTGGTGATGGTGTGGGAGGTCTTTCTCTTGAGGAATATAGCAAAGGATTGGTTGGGTTTTCTTCCCTTGTTGAGAAGGGTTTCCCATGATACTTCTTGTGTTCTTATGCATGGTTATTCTTCTTGTGATCTTGGTTTACTGCTGTAGTTATGGTTCAAGTAATAGTTAAACAGAAAATTTAAAAGAATGCATGAGCCATAGCTCATTGAAAATCTAACAGTATGTGCTAGTGGATGTTATCCACCCGCTGTCAATGACAATCCAAAACCATACTGAAAAGAAAAAATTTCCTTAACTATGACATGATAAAAAAATTAATGAAAAAATGAAAAAATGCAATTTCCTAACATATATCTTAAAATGAGAATGCAACATGTATATATGAAAATGAAAGAAGATGCAACTACATTAACACGATATGCAAGTTGCAACATATATACAAATGCAAATGTGGGATGTAAATTCCTACCCTAACCTACCTACCCTAATCTATATTATTTGAAATGCTAGGTATAATCATATAACCAATAAAACTATCCTAGCATTGTACCAAAAAATCTACCCTTGTGCTTCATGATAAAACAGAATAAAGATAAATCAAACACAAAAAGAACATGAGTTAGAGCAGTTATTATATCATAACTAATCATAAAATCCAACTCATGGAGGTGGGAGGGAGGGACAAAATCATGCAAAGAGGTATCAACACAACCCTACCCTATCCATCCTAGGACAAGGTTGAAAGAATCAGGCAAAGGTAAATTCTCATCCTTAGCTACCAAGCCAACGCTCAAAGACCAAGAAGGAATGAGAAGGAACCTAAGGAAAAATCTAAGGTTTCCCATGTAAGAAGAAAGAACTAAGCAAGGGATCAAACCAGGCCTAGAGGAAAAAAAATTGCTCCCAACCCGAGACTTGTTGGTCATTTTTGTGAAACTAAAAACCCCCACAACAAACCATAGGTTGAAAACAACTCTATCCTACAGGGAAGTGACTATCATGAGGAGAAATACCAACCATATATATAGCGGGAAAGCAAGGTGAAAAGGGATAAGGCTGGAAAGTCTTGTCACAAAAATCCTACTTGGGGAAAATCATGTCCTTACCCTCACACAACTATGGTTGAAAACTTTCTTAGTAGAGTATATCCAAGTGCTCAAAAGAATATGGATCAAACCCCCTAGGGTATGACCAGAAATCATGATGAGAATGCTGCAATAAGGCATCCCTGGGTGGTTGGAACAAATCCGTAATCAAGTCATCTTCTTGTTGCCAAACATCTGAATAAGAAACAGTCACATATGATTGTTCCAAGGGAAATAATTGAAACCGACCTTCGATATCATAAATGGGATCATCACCAAGACAAATCACATCCCATTTACGTCTCCCAACATGTATAAACTCATCAATATTGTCAATCACGTCATCACTTTTGTTATAACATGAAGGGCCCAATGCATCCAAAGGTTCCTCTAGCACATATTCACTTTCCCATTCATGAAATGCATCATCATCGAAAACTTGGAAAGGAGTGTAACTTACCACGTTCTTTTCTTCTTGTGTAGGAGGAATTGAGGCTTGGATGACTTCATCAAGAGAAGCAAATATCGAGGCTTTGTCTTCATGAGGAGCCTCTTCGTGGATTAGGTCTTCAACATGGTGTGTTTTATCAAAGTGTTCTTCTTTGGCATATTCACAAGGCAACTCATGTTCACATATTTGGTGATCTTCCCCATGATTCACCTCTTTATGTTTTCGTTCTTCAATCAAATCTTATCTTTTTCTAATGGAATCATGAGGTAATTCGTGCTCCTCTTCGAGGGATTGGTATCCCTCTCCATGAATCTTCTCTTCAACTTCTTGTTCGTCAGTGGATTCTTCATCTTCCTCAATAGGGCTAGAACATAACCCTACCCTTTGGAGGGCCATCGTGAGATCATGGAGAGTGTCTTCATAACTTTGGGTTCTCGGGGCCCACCTTTTGAGGAATTCCTCAATGAAGATCGTAAGAGAAGATATACTATTTGGATCAAGAGTATGTTTGACCCAATCCTTTTTCCTTGTTTCCAGAGATATAAAAAACAATATCACATCTTGATGTTTCACATCTAACCCTGAGTAATAGCCAAGGACGGGTCTCCATCAAATTTTGGACAATTCCTTCGCCAACCCGAAGAAAAGAGATTATGGTATCTAAGAACATCTTCAATATCTAGGGAGAGAAACATTATGTGAAGTGACCATTGTGCCATAATCCCATTACTTGAAAATATGCAATATCACAAAGTTGAAAGCAGGATGACACCTCATAATATATTAGTGGAGTCGCGAGATGATCTCTTTAGGATCATCAATGGAAGGCGAGGGAACTACCCTCGGTGGAGTCGCTAGGTAAACTTGTAAGATAAGGGATTCAAGAGAAAGTTTACCAAAGATATATCCTTGAGGAGAATGACTCAATCCTCCCCAACAACGACGCCAAAATGTTATCGCATGATTTGTACTTGTACAAATCCCACCACGAGTACCTCAAATCTCACGTAACTGCAAAAGATCACACCATTGTCAGCTTAGTAAGAACTTCCCACGTTTTAGTGATGGAAGAGGTCCACCACAAGGGAGACTTCCCTGATGACCTCAAGGGATCAAAGTAGCAAGTATAGTAGCCAATCTTATTGCCCCCCCTCTCTTGATCATCGAGTAAAAGGTCTAGGTCAAGGAAAGATAAGATGTATAAGGTTGTTTGAGTACCTGCCTGGAACAAGAACACTTTATAACATGTATATGATTATTTCCAAGTTCAAACAAACAATAAATGCCTCTTAAAGACACTAGACATGAAAAGTTGCTATGGGTGTTATGAATTTGCAGCAACGAACAATAGTACAACAACAATACATAAGTTATAATAACAACAACATATATTGATCAGAAATGCAACAATTGACAAGGAAAACTTAGCATACATCCACTAGAACATCATCCAATTGTTACATGCAATTTTTGAATGAGTTAGGCCACCAATAATTGAGTGTATGCAACAAATTAAAGAGTTATCATGTGGTTGTAGCAAACTTTATTAATAATGACAAGTTATTGAACAAGTTTGCAAGTGTTAGTGTTAGTAAAGTTAGTCGAGAGCTTAAGATAGTTGAAAGAGAGTGTTTGTTGATCAATTTCACCACAAGAGAGCTATGTAGTTGGAGCTTGATCTTTGCAACAACAAATGATTGCAGCTATGTGAGACATTCTCCAGCTTACAAACCTGTGAGATGTGGATCATTTCACCTATGTG
>ML843571.1:38620-50337 GCA_009831015.1 Picea engelmannii
AAAATGAAAAAATGCAATTTCCTAACATATATCTTAAAATGAGAATGCAACATGTATATATGAAAATGAAAGAAGATGCAACTACATTAACACGATATGCAAGTTGCAACATATATACAAATGCAAATGTGGGATGTAAATTCCTACCCTAACCTACCTACCCTAATCTATATTATTTGAAATGCTAGGTATAATCATATAACCAATAAAACTATCCTAGCATTGTACCAAAAAATCTACCCTTGTGCTTCATGATAAAACAGAATAAAGATAAATCAAACACAAAAAGAACATGAGTTAGAGCAGTTATTATATCATAACTAATCATAAAATCCAACTCATGGAGGTGGGAGGGAGGGACAAAATCATGCAAAGAGGTATCAACACAACCCTACCCTATCCATCCTAGGACAAGGTTGAAAGAATCAGGCAAAGGTAAATTCTCATCCTTAGCTACCAAGCCAACGCTCAAAGACCAAGAAGGAATGAGAAGGAACCTAAGGAAAAATCTAAGGTTTCCCATGTAAGAAGAAAGAACTAAGCAAGGGATCAAACCAGGCCTAGAGGAAAAAAAATTGCTCCCAACCCGAGACTTGTTGGTCATTTTTGTGAAACTAAAAACCCCCACAACAAACCATAGGTTGAAAACAACTCTATCCTACAGGGAAGTGACTATCATGAGGAGAAATACCAACCATATATATAGCGGGAAAGCAAGGTGAAAAGGGATAAGGCTGGAAAGTCTTGTCACAAAAATCCTACTTGGGGAAAATCATGTCCTTACCCTCACACAACTATGGTTGAAAACTTTCTTAGTAGAGTATATCCAAGTGCTCAAAAGAATATGGATCAAACCCCCTAGGGTATGACCAGAAATCATGATGAGAATGCTGCAATAAGGCATCCCTGGGTGGTTGGAACAAATCCGTAATCAAGTCATCTTCTTGTTGCCAAACATCTGAATAAGAAACAGTCACATATGATTGTTCCAAGGGAAATAATTGAAACCGACCTTCGATATCATAAATGGGATCATCACCAAGACAAATCACATCCCATTTACGTCTCCCAACATGTATAAACTCATCAATATTGTCAATCACGTCATCACTTTTGTTATAACATGAAGGGCCCAATGCATCCAAAGGTTCCTCTAGCACATATTCACTTTCCCATTCATGAAATGCATCATCATCGAAAACTTGGAAAGGAGTGTAACTTACCACGTTCTTTTCTTCTTGTGTAGGAGGAATTGAGGCTTGGATGACTTCATCAAGAGAAGCAAATATCGAGGCTTTGTCTTCATGAGGAGCCTCTTCGTGGATTAGGTCTTCAACATGGTGTGTTTTATCAAAGTGTTCTTCTTTGGCATATTCACAAGGCAACTCATGTTCACATATTTGGTGATCTTCCCCATGATTCACCTCTTTATGTTTTCGTTCTTCAATCAAATCTTATCTTTTTCTAATGGAATCATGAGGTAATTCGTGCTCCTCTTCGAGGGATTGGTATCCCTCTCCATGAATCTTCTCTTCAACTTCTTGTTCGTCAGTGGATTCTTCATCTTCCTCAATAGGGCTAGAACATAACCCTACCCTTTGGAGGGCCATCGTGAGATCATGGAGAGTGTCTTCATAACTTTGGGTTCTCGGGGCCCACCTTTTGAGGAATTCCTCAATGAAGATCGTAAGAGAAGATATACTATTTGGATCAAGAGTATGTTTGACCCAATCCTTTTTCCTTGTTTCCAGAGATATAAAAAACAATATCACATCTTGATGTTTCACATCTAACCCTGAGTAATAGCCAAGGACGGGTCTCCATCAAATTTTGGACAATTCCTTCGCCAACCCGAAGAAAAGAGATTATGGTATCTAAGAACATCTTCAATATCTAGGGAGAGAAACATTATGTGAAGTGACCATTGTGCCATAATCCCATTACTTGAAAATATGCAATATCACAAAGTTGAAAGCAGGATGACACCTCATAATATATTAGTGGAGTCGCGAGATGATCTCTTTAGGATCATCAATGGAAGGCGAGGGAACTACCCTCGGTGGAGTCGCTAGGTAAACTTGTAAGATAAGGGATTCAAGAGAAAGTTTACCAAAGATATATCCTTGAGGAGAATGACTCAATCCTCCCCAACAACGACGCCAAAATGTTATCGCATGATTTGTACTTGTACAAATCCCACCACGAGTACCTCAAATCTCACGTAACTGCAAAAGATCACACCATTGTCAGCTTAGTAAGAACTTCCCACGTTTTAGTGATGGAAGAGGTCCACCACAAGGGAGACTTCCCTGATGACCTCAAGGGATCAAAGTAGCAAGTATAGTAGCCAATCTTATTGCCCCCCCTCTCTTGATCATCGAGTAAAAGGTCTAGGTCAAGGAAAGATAAGATGTATAAGGTTGTTTGAGTACCTGCCTGGAACAAGAACACTTTATAACATGTATATGATTATTTCCAAGTTCAAACAAACAATAAATGCCTCTTAAAGACACTAGACATGAAAAGTTGCTATGGGTGTTATGAATTTGCAGCAACGAACAATAGTACAACAACAATACATAAGTTATAATAACAACAACATATATTGATCAGAAATGCAACAATTGACAAGGAAAACTTAGCATACATCCACTAGAACATCATCCAATTGTTACATGCAATTTTTGAATGAGTTAGGCCACCAATAATTGAGTGTATGCAACAAATTAAAGAGTTATCATGTGGTTGTAGCAAACTTTATTAATAATGACAAGTTATTGAACAAGTTTGCAAGTGTTAGTGTTAGTAAAGTTAGTCGAGAGCTTAAGATAGTTGAAAGAGAGTGTTTGTTGATCAATTTCACCACAAGAGAGCTATGTAGTTGGAGCTTGATCTTTGCAACAACAAATGATTGCAGCTATGTGAGACATTCTCCAGCTTACAAACCTGTGAGATGTGGATCATTTCACCTATGTGGGACTTTATTCAGCTTACAAACCTGTGAGAAAGCCCCTAAGAAGGGTACATGGTTCCTATATGAGACAGAGTTGGAACGTAGATATGATCTTCTCCATTCAGAGAGTTGAGAAGAACTCCAGATGATTATCCTATGGGAAAGGTGATTTGCTTAGTTGGACGTGCTTGTGGCTGAGCACAAGGTGAACGTGTGAAATCCCAAAGTGTTGGGTGCATCGTCATGAGAACATAAATGAAGATGATGTATTAGCCTCCTCTGAGCAGAAGAGTTGACAAGGAACTCCATATGACTCTCCTGTGTAATGTAGTGGGAAAGAAGATCTGTTGAGTGGACGTGTCTGTGGACGAGCACATGTGAACATGTGAAGAAGTGGTTCTTTTGTGTAATGCAATGACCCAGAGATATGGACATCCCTATGGATGTGCCCCTAGTGGATGAGCACTAGTGGGTGTATCAAATCCCTTGCTATATTGTTCAAGAGTCAGACCTGCCTGTAACCCTAATTGTAATGTAAAGGGTACAGGTTGACCCCACCTTAATGTGATTAGTAATAAATGTAAAAGATAATTAATTTGGTTAATATTAATTATAATGTGACTTAGAGAGGTCGGCCCTGTTGTGCCAATAGACACCTTTGTTGATAGGACAAGTCTAATATAAGTAAAGGAAGATTCTCCATTGTGGAATCATATCCTACACACAAGTTTGGAAATTTCAGAAAGTACATCTTCTTGGGAAAAGTGCACGCTTCTCTTGGGCGCTAGTCTTCTAGGGTTTGAGCACCCTCTTTTGTGCTAAGCCTTGTTGGTGGTGAAGGTATTTCTCTTGAAGAATATATCAAAGGATTTGGTTGGGTTTTCTTCCCTTGTTGAGAAGGGTTTCCCATGATACTTCTTGTGTTCTTGTGCATGGTGTTTCTTCTTGTGATCTTGGTTGTTGCAACATTATTGTTTATGGTTAAGACAAATTCAAAATTGAAATGAACTGCATGATTAACCTAGCTTATTGAAAAATCAACATG
Organism: Picea engelmannii; assembly: GCA_009831015.1. Taxonomy (NCBI): domain Eukaryota; kingdom Viridiplantae; phylum Streptophyta; class Pinopsida; order Pinales; family Pinaceae; genus Picea; species Picea engelmannii. Next base: position 42,619 of record ML843571.1, read on the forward strand.
GTATTAGAGCATAGGTCTTGAAGATCCCATTGCACAAACACTTTCCATCCTTTCTCTCTCACTTCTGTAGAAACCGTACGACCCTCCTAGGGTTTCCAGAAATTTCGTACGACCTACTCTTTTGAGGGTTTTCAACACTTAAAACTTGGGCACTGGGGATAAAAAGGACATAGTTGTGTACGGACTCCTTCAACACACCTCCAACAAGTCTTAGATTGCATTTCCGAGCATTTTGATTTTTTGTCCCTAAGGTTTCTAGGGTTTCGCCAATTTCTGCAAAAACGTTCAGAACTGTATTTCTGCAACTCCTTGAAGAAGCTCTTCAGCTTACTAGGATTATTGTTGGCATTCATAAGCCCAACAAAACCTAAAAGTTCTAGCCTAAGCCTAGTTGACAAGGGTTTGTGAAGATGAGAAAAATCATGATGGGAGGCAAGCTTGATGATTCAAGCAATCTTAGTTCCAGGAAGAAAAGACATCAAAGGAATGAAGACATCAACATATCAACACTCTCAGGTATGGTTCCTATCAATGAAAATACTTGGCTAATCGACAATGGTGCCTCCAGGTACATGAGCGGTCTTAGAAATCATCTAACACATTTCATTGAGAAAGAGACACATCTACTTGTTGTTCTTGGAGATGATGCCAGATACAATGTGAGAGGAGTTGGAACCTCTACCTTCCAACTAGATTCAGATATGCAACTCAAATTAGAAGAAGTACTATATGTACCCGGAATGAAGAGAAACCTTGTCTTTATTTTGACTTTGGAAGACAAAGGCTACAAAATTACTTTCTCGAAAGAAAGAGTTCTTGCATGGCACAAAGACTCTCATATAAGCTCTTCCAAAGTGATTGGTGTCCGAGAAAACATCTTGTACAAATTGACCATCAAACCAGTCCAAGCCTTATTACATGACACTATCAGCTTGAGTGAGTTATGTCATAGAAGACTTGCTCACATTCATTATAGAGCTCTTCCAGCTCTAGGGAAAATGGTAACAAGTCTACCAGAGATACATATTCAACATAAAGGTGTTTGCAAAGGTTGTGCCCTTGGCAAAAATGTTAAAGGATCCTTTCCAAGCAGTGACAATAGATCCAAGGAAATCTTGGACTTGATACATTTTGACGTATGTGGGCCAATGACTATTGCATCTCTAAATGGGTACTTGTACTATGTACTCTTCATAGATAATCACTCCAGGAAAACTTGGATTTACTTTCTAAAGAACAAGGATGGAGTCCTTGCAAAATTTCAAGAATTCAAAGCTCAGATTGAGAACCACACCGAAAGAAAAATCAAAATACTAAGATCAGATAATGGAGGAGAATACACCTCAAAAGAATTCAACAGTTTTTGTATTGAAGCAGGAATCAAGAGGGAGTTCACAGTTCCTTACAACCCTCAACAAAATGGGGTTGTTGTTTGTTGAAGGTTGTTGAAAGGAAAAACAAAACTATCATTGAAGCAACTAAAGCAATGATACATGATCAGATACTACCTATGACTCTATGGGCAGAAGCATGTATGACAACAATATATGTTCAAAATCGATGTCCTTATCAGATCCCGAAGAACATTACTCCAGAAGAAGCATTCACCAAAGTGAAGCTTGCGATCAAACACTTCAGAATATTTGGATGCCTAGTATATCTTCATGTACCTAAAGAAAAGAGATCCAAACTAGAACCTTCAGGAAGGAATGGTATATTTGTAGGATATAATGAATCCTCAAAAGCATATCGAATCTACATTCCAGGTTAGAGACAAATTGAAGTAAGCAGAGATGTTACTTTTGAAGAAGAAGTAGCCTTCCAAAAATCTAGAGAAGCTCAGAGGAAATTGATAGTGAAACAATACCTTCTCCCCCTTCAGCAGTTCAGAGGGAGACATACATTATTCCAGATGAACCAATAGCTCCAGTTGATCCAATTTCTCTAGCAGATTCAGTTGCTCCAAGCAACATACCCAGAGACATTATGGTTGGACATAAAAGGCATGCTTGGGCCCAAAAAACTCTACAAGAAGCAGAAGGGCATAAAGCCCCACAAGGAACAACTAGAGAAAGCAAGAGACCAAAGAGATTCTCAAGCTACCTTTCAGCCATGACCCACATTATTGACTCAGAGCCAACTTGTCATGGAGAATCTTCAAGAGAACAAGTATGCAAGATGCCATGACTGAAGAATACCAATCTATATTAAAAAATGATGTATGGGATGTTGTTCCAAGACCAGAGGGAAAGTCCGTAGTGACTTCCAAATGGATTTACAAAATCAAGCATGTTGCTGATGGAAGCATTGAAAAATACAAAGCAATATTTGTGTCCAGAGGGTTTTCACAAATAGAGGGAGTTGACTATGACGAGACTTTTGCACCAGTAGCCAGATATACTTCCATCCGATCTATCATTGTGCTAGCTGCTTCCATGGGTTGGAAGCTACATCAGATGGATGTAAATACAACTTTTCTCAATGGTGAAATTGAGGAAGAAGTTTATATTGAGCAGACAGAAGGTTTCGTTGTACACAACGAAAAATCTCATGTATGCAGGTTGAAGAAAGCCCTATATGGTCTAAAGCAAGCACCACGTGCTTGGTACGAGAAAATGGATAGATTTCTGATTAGCTTGGGCTTCAACAAAAGTGTTGTTGATCCAAACTTGTATTATCACATTGATGGCAATGAGTGTATGATTTTGGTCTTATATGTGGATGATCTTTTCCTCACCGGTTTAGAGAGACTCATTGTTGAATGCAAACAAGCATTGACTGCTAAATTTGAAATGAACGATTTGGGCTTGATGCATTATTTCTTGGGACTAGAAGTATGACAAAGAACATATGAGATTTTTCTAAGTCAAGGAAAATATACTATGGAGATACTGAAAAAGTTCAGTATGACAAAATGCAAATCCATGCCTACTCCAATGGTAATGGACTTAAAGAAAATGAGTGATACTGATTCAGGGGATGTAGATCCACACTTATATCGACAGTTGATTGGATCTCTGATGTATCTAGTTAACACCAAACCAGACATTTGCTATGCAATAAATGTGCTTATCCAGTTTATGAGCCAACCGAAACATACACACTGGATAGCTACAAAACATGTATTGATATACTTACAAGGCACAATTGGTTATGGCCTGAGATATGCATCCAATGTGGACTTGAGCCTACACGGATGTGCCGGTGCAGATTGGGCAGGAAGTGTAGTAGACAGAAAGAGCACCTCCAATTGTTGCTTCACCTTAGGATCGACCATGGTTTCCTGGTGTAGCAGAAAACAAAGCTCTGTGGCTTTAAGCACCACAGAGGCAGAGTACATTGCACTGATTGTGGCAGTTCGAGAAGCAGTATCGCTTCGCAAACTTCTGACTGACTTATTCGATCATGAGATGGATCCTACTCCTATCCATTGTGATAACCAAAGTTGTGTAAAGCTCTCCGAGAACTCGACGTTTCATGACAGATCGAAACATATTGAAATCAAGTATTACTATATCAGAGACATGGTGCAGAGGAAGACAGTACATGTGCAGTATCTTTCTACTCATGAACAAATTGAAGATACATTCATCAAACCACTTGCCAAGACAAAGTTCGAGTATTTCCTTGAGAGACTTGGCGTGGTGGAAAATGCCTCCCTAGCTGAGAGGGAGTGTTGATGATTGCAGCTATGTGAGACATTCTCTAGCGTACAAACCTGTGAGATGTGGATCATTGCAACTATGTGAGACTTTCTCCATCTTACAAACCTAAGAGAAATCCCCTAAGAAGGGTACGTGGTTCCTATCTGAGACAGAGCTGGAACGTAGATATGACCTCTTCCATTTAGAGAGTTGAGAAGAACTCCAGATGATTATCCTGTGGGAAAGGCGATCTGCTGAGTTGGACGTGCATGTGGTTGAGCACAAGGTGAACGTGTGAAATACCAAAGTGTTGGGTGCATCGTCATGAGAACATAAATGAATATGATGTACTAGCCTCCTCTGAGCTGAAGAGTTAACGAGAAACTCCAGATGACTCTCCTGTGTAATGCAGTGGGAAAGAAGATCTGTTGAGTGGATGTGCCTGTGGATGAGCACAGGTGAACGTGTGAAGAAGTGGTTCTTCTATGTATTGCAGTGAGCCAGAGATATGGACATCCGTATGGATGTGCCCCTAGTGGATGATCACTAGTGGGTGTATCAAATCCCTTTCTATATTGTTCAAGAGTCAGACCTACCTTAACCCTAATTGTAATGTAAAGGGTACATGTCGGCCCCACCTTAATGTGATTAGTAATAAATGTGAAACATAATTAATCTGGTTAATATTAATTATAATATGACATAGAGAGGTCGACCCTGTTGTGCCAATAGACACCTCTGTTGATAGGACAAGTCTAATATAAGTAAAGTAAGATTCTCCATTGTGGAATCATATCCTACACACAAGTTTGGAAATTTCATCAAGTACATCTTCTTGGGAAAAGTGCGCACCTCTCTTGGGCGCTAGTCTTCTAGGGTTTGAGAACCCTCTTGTGTGCTAAGTCTTGTTGGTGGTGAAGGTCTTTCTCTTGAAGAGTATAGCAAAGGATTTGGCTGGGTTTTCTTCCCTTGTTGAGAAGGGTTTCCCAGGATACGTCTTGTGTTCTTGTGCATGGTGTTTCTTCTTGTGATCTTGGTTGCTGCAACATTATTGTTTATGGTTAAGACAAATGAAAAATTGAAATGAACTACATGCTTAACCTAGCTTATTGAAAAATCAACAAGACGTCATGCTCTCAAGGTGAAACATTGGGTCTCCAAAGTCCATGTGTCATCCTCCAAGGTGAAAGAGTGTGAAATGAGGGATGCTCTCAACCCCAAGCCATGCAAATCATCTGGAACCACAACATCCATCAAACCCTAGCACAAATGGTGACGTCAAGGGCTAGATGTTTACATCATAGGCCTCCAAAGGACACGTCCAAGTGAAAGAGGAGTGAAATTTTATCCCCAGGTGATGCCAAGGTTCCTCCAAAGGCAATTTCCTCCATCCTCTGTGCACAATAGCTCCAAGGTGCTCTGCCCAACCTGTGGGATTTCAGCCCATGTATGTGGCATAATGACTAGCCTTTTCAAAACCAAGCCCATCTTTCCATCGTCCCAGGTTCCAAGGGTGCGAGATCCACTATCTGAGGGTGTCGAGTCACTGGATGACTCATTTCTCTCCATCACACGTGCCAAAGTCTTTTAATAAGACAACATCTCGGGCACAACGCAAGATGTCCCTCAAAGAACCATGTCAGGGCCATTCAAAACAAAACAGAATATAAGACAAAGTAAATCAATGTTCATAAGACACGTAAGTCCTTAAATCATGCAAAGTAAGTTGATGCCTAAGATACACGGCATGTAAACAATTCACCCTAGTATCCCTTTCAAGTATCACCCAAGCCCAAGACCTTGTGAGGGTTACCAAGTTTAAGTATGGGAGGGCCTTCATCCAACCCTATTAGGTGTGCCACCTAGACAAGAAACAAATAACCTAGGTAGAGGGATAGGTCCCAAGAGTGACAAGGGAAAGTAAAATCCCATCAAGAGTAAGTGTGAAGATGTTATGGTTTAGGGATTCCTTCACGGCTTATGGTGTCCATCTCTATGAGTTCTTTTGTTGAAGGTGCGCTTGCTCTTGATTTACCCAATATTTGCATGCCACCTTTTTCCAATTCCCTTTATTAACCATCTTTCCAATCCCTGCTTTCATTTATAATTTGTTGTGAGGGTCCCCCTTTGTGGGTTTCCAAGATTTGGAATTACTTTTTGGGACCGGGGCGAGCACTGAATGAGTAGAGCTCAAGTTGGATTGGCTTTTGGTGGTCCTTATTTGCTATGTTCACTTTCTTTTTAACATCATTTTCTTATTCTTTTATAGCAGTTGCAATATACCTCCAGGTTATCAGCCCCTTTCTCATGAGAGCGTGGGCCATAGCTGAATTTTAGGATATGTCAAAGGTTTTATGATGGAAAATGTTAAGTATGGTCGAAAGCAGAACGTTACCCTTGGGATCCCTCCCCAGTATTACCCCTTTCTCCTGGGTGGCAATAACATAGGACTGGGGCACGGAAGCTGACCACCAAGATGAGACAAGGCAACCGAGATAATTTCTCAAACAAGTGATGCACTATCCAACTTAAACCAGTGATCCTTGTCCACATGCACGATACATTAAACATAACACTTTGCATGAAAGAAGGACTAACCACACCTCATGGTGATGTTGGCTCACCATGCCCCATACCCTGGGTTGCTTGAATGTGACGAGCCTTGGTTGATCTGTACCGGGAGGCAAATCATGGGGGTTGTTGGGCTGCCATCTATTGACATGTTAATCATCATCATCATGGTGTAGATTATGTTCTCCATTGCGGGCCTCAAGACATGATATCCTTCAATTATCCCTAGGCATGGGGGGGTAATAATGTCATTTTTCTATATTCAACCTTCATATTTACATGCTATATACATGATCAAACCTTGCATATTTGGTGTCTAATTGTTCAAATTTACATTGATGTACGTGAATGAAAATATATATCACGAGTCCAAAAAACATCATGCTACAACAAATTATATATATATATGCACATTTTATGTAATTTTTAGTAAATTAGTTCACAAACCAATTCAAAGGTTGGTTCTAATCCCGATTTTGGTTTTGATAACTTTGTTCATGATGATGAATCATGAGATTCATTTATTTATTTTTTGATGTGATTTTGTATCGGCATGTCAAGACTTAGGAGTTGAGACAAATATAAAAATTCGATATCAATGTTTGATGTATCACTTGACATCTCATATTAATTATATCAGTTTTATTTTCATATTTATGTGATAATATGTTTGTTCAATGCTGATGTTGCTTTAGATGTTTAAGAAAATGAAAAAAATGGAATATTTTTGTATTTATTTAAGTTTTTCGATATTTTCCCACATTTTCCTTGATATTGTCGATAAGTTATATTTCAGACCCTTAGCGATATATTCATCAAAACAATAAAAGTGACTTTGGTGTACATAATATTGTCCATAACATAAAGATACAAAGGGCGATTACCTAAGCAAATAAACACCAAGCATTGACCACACCGACCACAAGAGGAGGTTGGTCATGGTCATCTGAGGCGGGGCCCCAACTCAAAAAATGAGGATTGGCATCAACATAATGGACTGGATCCCACACATCAAGAGGAGGATTTAGGGGCTTTGCCCCCTCTAATATAGCCAGAGTCAGTGTCATGCATTGTTTGTCATTGTGATGTGAGCTAGGGGGCTAGCTCTGATTAATCAAGGGCAGGGCCCCAACCCAATACAAGGGGATCGACATCAACACAATGGACTAGGTCCAACCCATTAGCAAGAGGATCTAGTGGCTTGGGTCCTTCTTATATGATGAGAGTTAGTATCATGAACTACTTGTCATTGTGTAGTGGACTAAGGGGGCAACACTCTCTATGTTCACACCTCTCACAAACCTATCCCCTACTCGGTGGCAAGGCCTACTGTGATGAGAACTGAACCTGCAAAACTAGGTTTCCCTCATAGGCTAGGTGGGCCATGAGGGCCAAATGGGTCAATAAGGGCAAGCAAGTCAAGTGACACCCTACTCATTGTGCATGGGGTTGTCCTAGTATTCTAACAATTATTGTAAATGCTCCATATTGAGCCTCACTTTAC
>ML843572.1:9361-24690 GCA_009831015.1 Picea engelmannii
ATATATATATATATATAATGTCTTTATATCGGGAATAATATTTCTTTGTGGTTTTGAACGAGAATACTATACGGTTTTGAAATTAATATTTCTCCGCGGTTTGGAACGAGCATACTAGTTTTTTGTGGTTTTGAAATTATATCTCTGCGGTTTCGAACGAGAATAATACTTTTTTTTTAAGATATATTTTATTTCTAAGATTATATATCTAGGGTTTTGAACGAGAATAATCTCTGTAGTTTTTATCTTTTTTACCCAGAATAATCTCTTTGTAGTTTTTACCTTTTTTACCCAGAATAATCTCTATAGTTTCTCTGGACTTCTCTGTCGTTTTTAGAAATTATTTTTGGCTTCTTCAAAGGGTTGAGCATTTGGACATCTAAAATGAGGCGAGTCACTTTTTACTTTCATTCAATTTTAATTTTAAGTAAAGAGATTTAAATATATATTTTTTATTTTAAGTTTCATAAGTAAAAGTTGATTTGAGAGATAAAGTCAATCCATAATAATAATTGTTACATCTTTTTTCTCTTCTTTTCAATATGAGCACTCCACCACTTATTCCAAAAACTCAGCCTAACAAGGGGAGGCCCTCCAAAATCACCCTAGAGATCCTTTACGATTATATGGAATCAATAGAAAAAAAAAAGAGAAGAGAGAGATGCCAAAATCCAAATAAAGTTAGAAACATTAAAAAAAAGGAGTGAAGAAAGAGATGTAAAACTCTAAATAAAGTTAGAGGCAATGATTGATAAAAAAATTAAAGATACCATTCAAACTTAAATAGTGGATAGATTTTTAGGGTTCAAGAGTGAATTGCAGAAAATGAAGGATAGAATTCAAGAAATGGAAAAACATAAACAATCAACCCAAGAAAGAGGGGTTGAAGAAATTCACAACTTGAGAGATATGATTAAAGAGCTAGAAGAAAAACTAACCAACAATTTGACCCTCAGTAATATGGAAAATAAATTGGATATCAAACCCATCAAAGAAGAAATGAATAAGCTAATCGAATTGGACCATGAGCATAACAAAAGAGCCTTGAACTTCATAATTTTTGGTATAAAAGAACAACAAGAGGAGGATACGCTAGCAATAGTAAAAGAAGAATTAAAAAATAAATCACAAATTGATACAACTTATCTCATAGAAGCAAATAGGTTAGGAAAAATAATTGATCACAAAGATAGATTGATCCGTGTCAAAGTAAGTTGTAATGACCATAAATATAGTACACTTAGTAAATCTACGAGCTTAAAAGGGTCAGGAATATTTATAAATGAAAACCTCATTCCCGAAGATCAAGCTGAATTAAGGAAGGAAGTTCAAAAGGTAAAAGAAGCTAGGAAAGAAGGAATATGGACAATAATTAGAAATCGAAAAGCTATTGTTAGGGATAGAGACCATAATAATAAATAGGAATTTGAGACACTTGGGATTCTTTTTTGGAATTGTCGTGGCTTTCCATGGCACACAGGTCCTATGATAAGTCGGATCCCGAGTGATATTGATATTATCTGTCTAGCTAAAACTTGGGAGCATGAGGAGTCTAAGGTCTCTAACATGGAAGGGTTTGTCTTGTGGTCGGCATGGAAGAAAAAATCCCACCTTAGAGGGATAGGAGACATAACTTGTTATATTAGAAAAAAAATTTCTCCTCACATTCAATTTCATAAGATTCATAAGATTGACCCTCTTAATCAATACATTTGGATAAAAATTTCAGACACCAATGCTAAGAAGATGTATATAACAATTTGTTATTTTGCACCTATTAATTCTATTTTTTATAAGAAAAATAATATAGATAAAAATTGTCCCTATAATAATTTAGAACAAGATATTTATAATTTGAAAAATAAAGGTAATATCCTCTTGAAGGTAATATCTTCTTGCTAGGAAACTTTAATGCTAGGACTACAACTAAACAAGCTACTCTTTTAAGTGATGACTCCAACCATAATCCTTTATGGTTAGATGGGGACCTTGTTTTATCTAATAGCTACAAAATAAGCTCTGAAGACCTAATTGAGAATTTGTTTGGTGTTGAGTTGGTCAAGCTCTGCAGCTCTCAAGACCTAAAAATTTGCAATGGAGTAATGAAGTGGCCAAACTCCAACCAAATGACCTGTATTCATGGGCTAGGTAGTAGTGTTGTAGATTATGTGATATCTGATATCCCCGTTTTCAACCAAATAACAACTTTTGACCTTTTAAATGACCACGAGCCTGACTTTGATCATAAACCTTTAACCCTAACTCTAAAATTTTCCATGCATAGGAGCACCATTGAAGAGAATTATGATAATCAAAGGAATTTGCGCTTTGACAAAAGTAAAGTTGAGATTTTCTTAAAGGATTTAAATAATAAATTAAACCTCCTAACTTATAAGGACAACATTGAAGAACTCTATCATAATTTTACAACTACTCTTTCCACTTTTATTAACAAGTTCTCTTTCGAGGTGTCCCATAAAAAGAATAATAGAATAACCAACCCTTGGTATGATAAATAATGTAAAATTGCTAGGAAAGCCATTAGGGATGCTTCTAATGAGCCCTTAAAACTCGATAAGTTCAATACGTAAAAAGCCCTAATTAAAAGGAAAAAAAGATACTATATCAATAAAAGGAAAAATTAAAGAGCATCTTTCACAACTATACAAGTTGGATCTTAAGAAGTTCTAGAGCCAAATTCTAAAACACAATACTAAAGAAAATAATAGGATTCCCTTAACGGACTGAAATTCCTACCTTAAAGTCTTTACGAGTTCCCTAATGCCATGGATACCATTCCTATTGTCCCTACAAAGGAAGAAGTTTTTTCTTTAGATGACATAGAGTTCGGGGTTAAGCGGCTCGCAAATGGGAAAGCTAAAGACATTGAAGGCTACCAAGCTGAAATTTTTAAAATCGGAGGGCCAATTTTTATCCCTCACATACACAAGCTCTTCAATTTAGCAGTCAAGCAGGGCCTCCCTAAACCATGGACACAAAGCCTCATTGTTTCTATTTTTAAAAATGGGGATAACAACATTCCCTCTAATTATAGGACCATTATGATTAGCCCGATTTTAGCTAAGCTTTATGGAATTATTTTGGAAAAGAAGATTAACATTTGGCTAGAAAGTCACAGTAAAAGAGCTAAAGGCCAGGTTGGGTTCAGGAGATATCATTCAACTATGGAACATCTTGTTACCTTTAGGATCATTGCAGAGGAGTTCCGCAATACTAAGACCAATTTTTTTTTTTGTTTTGTTGACTTTAGAAAAACTTTTGACATGGTTCCTAGGAAAAACCTTTGGAATAGGTTGGAAGAGATAAAAATGCCTCTTGAGTTGAGGGTTGTTGCAATTAGGATGTATGAGAACGTTATTGCCAAGTTTAGGGCTGGTCAAAAGAGATTAACTGCAATATCGTAGTCAAACAAGGTTGTCCCTTGCCCCCTACCCTTTTTGGCATATACATTGATAAGTTAGAAGAATGCTTGGAAAAAATAGGTTGTGTCGGCCTTACTCTAATTGGTATAGTCATCAATCTTCTTCTTTATGCCGATGATATCATTCTTATGGAAAGCAGTCCCCATGATCTTGAAAACCAATTAAGAATCCTCAAAGATTTTTGCTCCAATATGGGTATGATTGTTAACACTGATAAGACTAAGGTCATGATTATTAAATCCAATAAGATCCCTTATGATACCTTTGTATATAACAACAACTTGGAGGAAGCGACTTCATACAAATATCTTGGAATTGATATTCACCACAAGCTCAATTGGAATTATAGCATTGAGAAAAGGATTATTGGGGGATGGAAAGCTTATCATGGGCTTGAAAACAATTGTAAATCAGCTGATGTTTGGAGTTGGGATAAGAAGAAACACCTCTTTGAGACTCTTGTTACACCTATTATTCTTTATGGATGTGAACTCTGGAGCTGTAGTATCTGTCGTGAATCTTGGAGAAAGATAGAGCAAATACAAAATAAATTTATAACCTATAATCTCAAAATTAAAAGAAATACGCCCTATCCCATCCTCATCGTAGAAACAAGTCTCCCCCCCATTGAGAGCATGGCTATGACTATATACCTAATGTATAAGAACAAGATGGAAGATAAGAGGCTACCTAAAATTGTTTCAAAATCAAGTCATAACCACCATCGACTCAAGCGAAGATGGCATAAAGACGCCCAGTCTTGGCTAAACTATTGGGGAATCATGGAAGAAACCATTTTGCAGAATAAAGATACTATTTAAAAAATGTCAAATCAAAATTTAAGGAAAAAATATGGTGTGATGAAGAGTTAGAGGAAAAAATAAAATTAAAGTATTATAAAGATGTAATCAACCCTAATCTAGAAAATCAAAATTATCTATCTGCTTTTCTAAGTGTAAAGAAAAAAATAAGCATTGCTAAAATAAGAACAAATTCTCACGAGCTCCATAGTGAAACTGGTTATCTAACCGCTTTGCCAAGTGTAAATAAAAAAATAAGCATTGCTAAAATAAGAACAAATTTTCACAAGCTCCATAGTGAAACTGGGCGTTGGTCGATTCCTAAAACGCCATGGGATGAAATTGTGTCACCTTTGTGACACTAAGAACGCTGAAGATGAAAAACACTTTCTCTTATATTGTCCAGCCTATACCCATATTATATCTCATTTTCAAAATATTGATCACACTACCAACCTTCCTAACTTCTTAACTCAACAAAAGTATGGTGATCTTGGAAAACTTCTCTTAATGCTTTTCGAACATAGAAACAAAATTCTAAAGAATCACAAGTAATCACTTATATATATATATATATATATATATATATATATAACTTGAGTGGGTCTAATAGTTAAAAACATGTGTTTCTTAATACAAAATCTATTCTAAAAATTATTATAGAGATAAAAATAAGAGATCAAAATAATTTTGAGTTTGACTAATATATATATATATATATATATATATATATATATATATATATATATATATATATATAAGACTTGAATGGGTCTAATAGTTAAAAACATGTATTTCTTCTTTAGAGGTTGGGGAGTTTGGGTATTGGTTAAGAACATGTGTTTCCTCCTTGGAGGTTGGATATGTATACTTATATAAACTTTATGAGTCGAGGGTAGGGTATGTATACATTCATAAACCAACTCCTTACATTGAGGGGTCCCTTGTCCCACCAATAAAAAGATTTCATACATCATGTTGGTGTCTGGTAGTGATCCATGCATATATATATATATATATATATATATATATATATATATAATTTTATTTATTTATTTATTTATAATAATAATAAATTTATTTATTATTTATTTAATTTTTTAGTTTTTATAAGTTGTAAGTTTCAAATTTGATGAAGGTAAATGAAATTATAACTAGTTGGTCTTAGTTGGTCTTTATCTTAGATTCATCATGCTGCAGGTAGGGTTTACTCTGCCTCTTGTTAATTGGATCATAGGATGCGTTACTTCTCTCTCATTCGCTATTCTCGTTAATGGAGTTGCATCTCCTTTTTTTTCCAGCCCTCCAGAGGTTTGTCCCTTGTCTCCATACTTAAAGGCTTGTTCTTTGATTTTCTGACCTCCCTATTTCCACGTCATTAAGAGTGGGTGAGCTCCTGAATTATGAATTTTAAATAATTCAAAATTTACATCTTAAAATTTTGATAGAAATTTAATAAATCTACCATGTTTATTCTGGTTAATGGAGATGCATCTCCTTTTTTTTAGCCCTCCAGAGGCCTATCCTTGTTGATGGTTTGGACAACATCGGGAATACATTCTTCCATATATATATATATATATATATATATATATATATGACATAATATTTATAATACAACATATAAATATACTTAGTAAATAAATAGTTACTTATTATCCAAGTGACACATCCTTTCATGGATGGTCACCATATGTTCTATATATATGAAACTCTCATCATTGTAATAATATCAATTTTAATATAAGCATTTTCTATTCTACTTGTGTCTCTGTGCATGGTTATTCTTCTTGTGATCTTGGTTATTATTGCTACTATTGTTCATGGTTTATGCTTTAGTTCAAGTAAATTTATAAAGTAACTGAATGTAATTGAACAACATTAAAATCCAACATGGTATCATAGCAACGTTCTTGAAAGAAGACTATTGCACATGCATTGACCTTGTACAACAACTAGTCGTACATTTCCTGCAATTGATTGTTTTGTTGCAACTGCAACTCAGGCTAAAATTTCTGCACTCTTCCAACAACCACGGTGAACCGTATTTTGGTGGAAGATAGGCTTGATGGAACAACCAACTTCAGTTCTTGGAAATCTAGATTGCTCATCACTCTAGAAGAGAGTGAACTAATGAAGTGCGTTGAAGAAGTTGTACCAGAATCAACCGATGATGCAGAAAAATCACAATGGAGGAAGAATGATGCAAACGCTAGCAAAATCATCATCTATTCCGTGAGAGACCATTTAATCCCTCACATCTCCAACTTGAAGACAACTAAGCAGATGTACGATGCCTTGAAGAAGTTGTTTGAGAGTAACAACATCGACAAAGCACTTGTCTTGAGACACCAACTTCAAAATCTCAAGATGACGAAGTCTGATACAGTTGCCACCTTCTTCATGAAGATTTCAGAGACCAGAGGTCAGTTGGGTGCTATTGGTGAAATCATCTCTGATAGAGAACTTGTCATGATTACCCTTAATGGTCTTCCAAGCCATTGGGAGCCATTCATTCAAAGTATCAGTGGGCGATCCAAATTGCCCAAGTTTGATCGTTTATGGGCAGACTGTACTCAAGAGGAGACTAGACTTGCAGCTAGAGGCATGCAATGTTCCCATCATGATGAAAATCAAGCCCTTGCCACTCGTGCAAGGAAAAACAAAGGAAAAAGAAGAGGTTTCGGCAAAACCTTTAAAGGAAGGAAGTCAACACCAACTTTTGAGCACAAAAAGAAGGACATGCCAAAGGTTCAATGCTTTAGATGTGACAAGTATGACCACTATGCGAAAAATTGCCCTATATGGAAGAAAGGAAAACAACATGCTTCCACTGCTAATGTTGATTTAGAACCACCTCAGAGGAAGTCAAGGAATGCAAACATGAACGATGAAGAGTTCTTTTTCATTTCATCCCTCTCAAGTATGGTTCCTATTAGTAATGATGTTTGGTTGATTGACAGTGGTGCTTCCAGACATATGACTGGATACAGAGAGCACCTTACAGATCTAGTAGAGGAAGAATCTCGTTTGCATGTTGTACTTGGTGATGATGCAAGATATATTGTGAAGGGAGTTGGATCCACCTCCTTACAATTGGATTCTGGCACCCCACTCCATTTGAGCGATGTATTATTTGTACCTGGGATGAGATAGAACCTTGTCTCTATTTCATCTTTAGAGAACAAAGGATACAAGGTTGCTTTTTCTGATGGAAAAGTTCTTGCATGGAACAAGAACTCTAGTATTAATTCTGCTCGGGTGATTGGTGTTCGAGAGGACAGATTGTACAGATTGATTGTTTGACCAGTTCAGGCCCTAATACATGATTCTATTAGTTTGAATGAACTACGACATAGAAGATTTGATCATTTACAATATAGAGCTCTTCCCGCTTTGGGGAAGATGGTGACAGGCCTTCCAAAGATCCATGTTGAACACGATGGCATTTGCAGAGGTTGTGCTCTTGGAAAGAATGCTAAGAGGTCCTTTCTGAGCAACGACAATAGATCCAAGGGGATCTTAGACTTGGTTCATACATATTTATGTGGACCCATGACAGTTTCTTCCTTAAGTGGATACATATACTATGTGATCTTCAATGATGACTATTATCGCACAGTTTGTAGCTAGGTCAAAAGGCTAAAGGATAAAGGCCAAACTGGCGTAACATGAACCTTCCCCACCCAATGTCACCTCAATGGGGAGGTTATTTCTATTTAGGGAGGTTAACCCACGGGAGACATCCCCAGTAACTTGGGGTTTTGAAGAGGCTAAAGTATAAAAGTCAAGGGAAAAGCTCCTCCTCACAGGTTACCACCAAGGTCAGAAAGTCTGACTAATCAGCCAATAAATGAAGTGTATGCCCAAATGAAAACACCTGCCTGGAACAAGACAATAACAATACAATATATATGCAAGCTATAACTCAAAGGGTTAGTACTTCATGTGACTATTCGACAATTATATATAAGCAATGAAACAACAGAGATTGATGAGCTCAACGTTTTGTCAATATAACAATGTAAAAATATCAATTCACCAATAACTATTAAGATGATGCAACAAACAATATATCCAATCAACCATTTATTCAATAAACTCCTTTAACCATCATCTAATTGCTTATTATCAACATTTGCTGCGTCAAGATGAGATAACCATCTGTGACGTCAGCCTAGTTAGGGTTAGTTTAGTTAGTTAGGGTTTCAAAATTCAAAGTTTTGAGAGTTGTTTTGGACACTAGGACTTCAACGTTGTGTGTCTAAGATCAGTGCCTAAGGGTATATGGAGTCATTCAAGGAGAGGACACAAAGTTGAAGGAGAAATAGGCTAAAGATAAGAGGGAAGGGTTCTAGAGTGATGCAATGGCAGGGCCCTAGAATCAAAACTCTAGGGGAAAGAGGCTCACTCCGGTGTTGCTTAAGCAAGGCCTCGTGATATTTCCTCCTTCTTTAGGTCAAACTTGGCAAAACGTCTAGCAAAGGAAAAGATTGAAAACAAGAGGATTTAATGAGGGAGAGTGTTGCAATGGCAAGGCTCTATCACTAAAACCCTAAAATATGGACGACCCTAGGTGTAGATAACCTAGGCTTAGGACGTCACCCTCCTTTTAACCTTTAAAATCAAAGCTAGCTTAAGGGAAGAAGTAAGAAGAGTGTAGCAAAGGCTAGGCTCTTTCTTCCTTCCTCAATGGTTGAAAATTTCTCTCTAAGGGGACATATGACAAGGACCTACTTGTGTGCTTGTCACCTAGGGTTTTAAAATCAACAAATTTATAAGTAAATGCAATAATACCAACCTACAACCATTCAATCAAGAAGTTTTGCAGGAAAAACACTTACATATCATGAAGAAAAGCATGTGCAAAACCCTAGTTGTAAACCTTCCTTAAGAGAAATGCCAAAATATGACAAGAAAATCCTTCCATCAACAAGTGTGCCTCCTTTAAAAGACCAAATACCCAAACTAGGGCGCAAAAATCAGACCTCACAAGTGTGAGTTGTTGTGTTATCTCGAAATGAGGGAAAAACATCCTCAATATATAGTGTATTATGACCTTTAATTTAAAATTAGGTCATTAAAAATAGCCGACAAGGCTACAAACCAAAATCATACTATTTTTACATTAACTGCTAAGTAAATGACATAAATGAGCAAAAGGTGAGACGTCAAGCCCCTCTGAGGGAGATGTTGGGCCCTTTTGGGGCTAGTCCAACATCCATAAGTCAGATGTTAGCCCTTTTTTGGGCTCCTCCAAGCTGCCACATGTGCCACTTGTCCTGTCAAACTGCTACACACTCAAGGAGATGTCAAGACATCCTAGGTGACGTCCTGGTCATCAAAAGGAAAATGTTCTATCTGAAGTGGGTCAACCCCCCTGGGTTGGGTTCATCCAAAGTGTCCCGGGTGGAACATCCTTCTTCTTCTTATGTGAAAAGGCTCATCCAATCACTGTTCTGTCTTTGCCCCTGATGGGTCCCAACAACCGTATGATGGGCTCTTCAGCCCCATGGAGGTCCAAACTAATCATCTCCCCATGTGTATCGGTCCAATTGGTACCTGTCCGTCGGGCATGATCCTGCACATCAAAAACTTCGCCCTCCATGGGCTCATTAGTCACAGGGATCATAGAAATGTCAATCATATTTCATTATCAATTTTATCAAATACATGCATAAAACCCTTGATATATCATCCAATAGCTCAAAGACATTACAATGACCTACTATACAAAGTCGAAGAAAAAGACAAAATACTCTATTGGGCCAACGTCCATAGGAGAAGGAGAGTCTCCAGAGGATATCATCCAAGCCATGTAACACGAGGTGATGTGGTCAAGGGGATGTCCAGACATACGGGTAGAGTGAAAGACAAGGGTGATATTACCTGTGGGTTCCTTTGTAGAAGGTGATATGTACCCGTCATGGATGCAATTCTTTCCAAGCCCTTTATTGCCTTTATTCTTTCTTTTCTTTATTACTTTTTCTTATTTATTTCAAGGTCTAACTAGAGGGCACTGCCTTGGCGTGGTGACTAGAGCTGACAGTGTTACCCACAAGCACTTTCACAGAGATGATAAGGCTGGCTCGTGATGAGACCCCCTTTCCCTTGGTCATGCAACCGAAGGTCACTGCCCTGGCGTGGTAACCAGATAATGGCAATGTCATACTGCTAGGTACCCATGAACATAATGGGATGGTTCATGATGAGACCCCCCATCCTCTTGGCTAGGTCTTGTTTTGTTATTTTTCTTCGGGTCCCTCTTATTTCTTGCTGAGAGGCTTTTTATTGCCTTCTCGGGGATCCCTGGGCGAGGCATCTCTAGGTTTCATTTTTTATAGCTTTTATCTTTTACCAACTTCTTTTACCTTCTGGGCCTTTAGCCCCTTCTTCCCACAAGATAAGGTGTAACCCCACAAACAAGTCATCCTAATGTCCGGACTAGGGGAATGGGGCAGATGAGTGGGAGATAAGATGTAAGAGTGATGATATGATGGGTGCAGACGATGGCCCTTCAAAATCCCCAGTGGAAAACCAAAACCTATGGGTACAAGCTTGCTAGGGTACCCTGTCAATCCCCCCAACCATGGTCAAGTGGGTTAATGTAAGATCCAAGTAGTCGTCAGAAATAAAAGGAATTTGATGCATATATCTAAAGGTTATGATGATCAAATATGACACATACCATGATACCTGGACCAATTACCTCATGGAGCAAGAGTCTTCTCTGATACAAGTTCAAGCTGAAGGTGATGGATGCTGTTGCTGCTGACAGGACAAATCTGACGAAGGAGAAGAAAGATGGGCCCTCCAGGGCCATGCTCAGGTCAATCCTGCTCTCGGTACTCCATGTCTAGGACCTGTGGGCCTCGAGACATGATTTCCTAGTTATCCCTAGAAAACAATGATAACATCTAGCTCCAACTCGAGGACATGTGCTCACCGTAGAGCGCATGAGAACCTCAACATCTCTGGCATAACCTACAGACCTGCTCAGACTCAAAAAGGGCATCAGTAACAAAGGTGGGGTGGTATTGCCACCTTGCATATATGTATATATAAATGAAATAAAACAATCAATATGCAAGTGAGGAAGCAAACTAACATGAAATGAAAATGGTATAATACATGGAAAAATGCCTACCTACCTATACTTACCTGTGGAGTCAGGTCCCACCACCTTGGTGGGGTTTGAGGAGGTGCCCGCTAATGAGTAATGAGCGCCTTCTTCCTTCCAAAGTGGACAAATAGTACGAGTTATCAACTGATTCCATTCCAACTTTCAAGGGTCCGAGCCATGATTGCGTGCTTCCTTTTACATTAGTTGGCTCTCCTTTCTGAGTATCCCACATCCATACCAAATCTCCCTCGTATTTTCTGACTTTGTGTTTGGTCGTTCCCTGAACAACCCTAGTGTATTGTACTGAGGGAGGCAGATGGGCTTCTGCTGTAAAGACTTCTTGTTGGGACGGGCGGATTTGCACGTCATCTTCATCCTTTTTCTTTTTTAATATCTTCACCATCCCAACTTCTTTGTTCTTAAATTCATCTAGGAGTTGTTGGTATTCCTCTTTCTTGGGCCATTTGATCTGATCAAAGTCTTCTTCTGTTGCAAAGGGCATATCTTCCAGAGAGTATTCTTGAAGAGTTTGTATCACATCATTCTGCGCTTTATCATCATTTATGGGAGGAACAATATCATGTACATGATTCCCAGTTATTGGTACATTGAGTAGACGTCTCGTCGTTCCATCTTTCAAAGGTAACCGTAAGAAGGTGAGGTCCATCTCAAGGGACCCGCCTATCATTGTACCAAGATTCCTAGATAACAACATCCCCTACACATCTGGGACCTCAACCACTATAATATCTATGTGGACTGTCTTCTTGGGGTATTCCTTTAAGTGTACTTCAACATTTTCAACCATCCCATGTGTGGGTATTTCTTTAGATTCGAAACCAAACACATTCCTGTAAGGCCTAGTGACCTTCAAACCCATTTGTTGCATGACTTTAAGAGACATCATATTGGCACCAACACCTGTATCCAACATCCAATTGTTAAGGTATTTGTTGTTCATTGTTAAAGTCATGAAGAAGGGAGGGTTTTCACCATACTAGAACCTGAAATGATAAGCTTGCAACATAATAGGGGGGTCCATAGGTTCAGCTGATCCCGAAAAGAAGGTATCAAAGCGTTCTTTAATGGATGAGATCTTGATCGTTTCTCTTAGGGGAACGTTCACATGCATGTTTGATAAAGCCCCTTCAAAGTCAAAGTTAAGGTCAACCTTACTAGTCTTGGATGTCTTAGGAAGAAGAACCTCAAGAGGTGGGGTCTTTGGTTGATTGGCGGTAGGTTGTTTCAGATTCTTTCTCCTGTATACTTGAATTTCCTGCTTCTTTAGCTTTTCTCCTGATTCCTGTCCAAGTTGTTTATCACCCCCATCCTTGTTGCTCTGGCTGCTTCCCTCACGGCTTGTTGATGTTCTATATCTGTGATATTTATTTGAGGAAAGTTCATGAAGCAATCCAAATTGTTGACTTGTTGCTGGCTAGCATTATAGGGGCATTCATGCTCCCAGTGTGCTTCACTACACTCCAGGCACCAAGGGTTTTCATCTACAATGTTTGTAGGGGCCAAGGTATTTGGAACTTCGTTTTCATTCTTTGGCTTGTAAAATTGATTCCCTTTCTGAAACTTCCCTTTGAACGGAGGCTTAGGTGCTTGGATCTGAGATTTTTCAAGTCTGACAATCCGGTTCATCATCTCTTCTTGATTTTTTATGATGCCATCCATGGAGGCTTGTAACTTAGCGATACTGGTAGATAGATCTGAAGTAGGCTCGACATTGTGAACTATCTTTGGTTTAGTGTGTTGGCAAATTCAATTAACAGACAACAAATCAACGTATACTTGTCATTGATGGCAAGTACAGTTGTGGTTGCAGTGATGACAATAGCAATGAATAGCAGCGCAACAATAATCGGGAGGAGAAGAGTCAGTGATCGTTGGATCCCATTCAAAATTTTCGAAAGGCCGACAGCTGTCAGATCTGTAGAAGCTGCGAGAGAGATAAGCCATTGGAGAATCAGGGATCGGGACTTTGAAATGTCCAATTCACTCGACAACAAAAACCCCGAAATTGCGATATGCGATTTCGCGATTTGATCGCAGCTGTTAAAGCAAGCTTGAGATATGGATCGTTGATTTTTCTCATCGGAGAATTGAGAATCGGAGTTTCACGAGTCTCGTGAACAATGACAATGAAAACCCTGAAATCGCGATATGCGATTTTGCGATGTAATCACAGCCGTTAGATAAGAAGTGCTCTGGACCGTTGATCATAGCCCGTATCGGAGTATCGGGGATCGGGACTTTGTAATGCCAAAATATCTTGACATCAAGAACTCCGAAATCGCGAAACGCGATTTTGCGATTCAATCGTAGCCGTTGAGCCAAAATTGCATCTGAACCGTTGATCCAACTCACGACGGCAGACCACGTCAGCAAGGGACACGTGGCACAACCAGGGAATGATAGGTGTCAGGCAAATTCAACACTTCAGGCACATGAAAGTCACGAATCAGATGACACGTGGCAGTATCTAACACGTGTCAAACCACATGTGATGTCAGCAGAGGCATCGATGATCGGGACTTTGAAATGACAAAGTCACTTGACATCGAAAGTCTCGAAATCCCGGAGGGATCGGGACTGTCCATCTAGAGGACAGGTGGAAGGCGAACAGGACGTGCATCGGGATATTGGGAATCGGAGGATCGGGAATCCCGTAGGCATGAGCATGGTGACATCGAAAACGCCGAAACCCCGATAAGAGGTTTGACCGAGGTCATGTGTTGATGGGCATATGGGACAAGGCCTATAGCCAGCAGGGCTAGTGTGTGGAAAGGGGCGCATCGGTAATTGGGGATTGGAGAGGTGAGAAAATCTCGACATCAGGAAGTGCGAAACCTCGAAACCCCGACGAGAGGTATGGTGACAGTCACATGATAGCTGGTCACATGGACCATTGTGTAGCCGGAAGGGGCTAAAGCTCGGGAAAGGAGCACACCGGGGATCGGAGAATCGAGGGTTCCGAGTACATGTGCATCTCGACACTGAGAATGCCGAAATCGCGATGAGAGAAATCCCGATTGGATCTGAACCGTTGGATCAAGTATTGATCGGAGGGCTGCTGTTCTTTCTTGTATTAACGCTTCAGTTATGAATCTGTTAAGAGAAACAGACTGATAATGATAAATCGGTTAGCGTTTCAGTTTCTAAGACAAATGTCCTTGGATTTCCCATTGGAAGGGGAAGTGGAACCGTCAAGGTAGAGTGTATAAAAGAAAATGAGCGAGAATGAATTGGGTTGGCTGTTCTGAAGTGAATATGAGATGGAATGCAGAGCAAAAAGATAGAGAGCAGAGGCATAGCACGAATTTGAGCAAATGCATAGAGCGAGATGAAACGCAGAGCTGAAGCAAAGTAGAATGACAGACATAGCAGAAGCAAAGCTGAATGACAGAAAAACATTGAAGCAGAGCAGACCTACTAAACAAACAGAAGAAGAAAAGAATTGCAGAATAGTTTGTTGAAGATCAAATACAAAGAAAGATTGGTAAGAATTGATTTATCTTCATAAGTTGTCTGTGTATTCATTATTTCATATTTAAGGGTGGTTGGGAGGTGCTCAGGAGGATTGTTGTCCTCAGAAGTTCAAGTGGGGGCTTGAACACAGGAAGTTGTGGCTTCCATCTGGTTGTAGCCAGAGAAACAAGGGTGGCAGGGTGGTGCTAGGGAGAACAGGTGTTCTCTGTTATGTAGGTTGGAGCCTGTGTAACTGGAAGTTGGTGCTTCCATCCAGTTGGTGCTGGAACATTCAGGAAGTTGGTGCTTCCATCTTGTTGGTGCTGGAATACTCAGGAAGTTGGTTCTTCCTTGTAGTGGGTGCTAGAGAAACCAGAGAGTTGGAGCTCTCAAACAAGTTGCAGCTTGTAAAACAGAGGTAGCAGCCTCACATTGAGTTGGTGCTCAATTGTAAATGATGTACAGAACTGAAAAAGACTGCCTATCATT
>ML843572.1:38579-54832 GCA_009831015.1 Picea engelmannii
TCCATACAATAATAAATTAATAAATTATAAACTAAATTTTTATTATTTATTTTAAATTAATAAATTATAACATTAAATGATAGACTACACTTTTTGAAAAAATATATAAATAGAAGAGTGAATCTCATACATATAATTAATACAAATAGTCTCAAGGGTTATCTCAATTGGTCTAGAGTTAGACATGAGTTTTCATACTTCTTGTTGGTCATGGGTTCGACTCTCTTGATTCCCCTGGGGCGAGGCTTGTTGACGGTTTACCCCGTTTACCATCCACAAAATGTGGGAAAGTACTTGGTGGGTTTCCCATGCTTTCTTCCACGCAAAAAAAAATAAAAATTAATACAAACAAAAATATAAAATTTAAAGAATTTAAACACCATAAAAAATTACATTTACCATTTTTAATAAATAAATGAGAGTATTTATTTAAGGAAATAATATTGTTTATATTTTTAAAATAAAAATTATATAATTAATAATCCAAAATTATATATTGTTGATGGGAAGATAATGAAAATGTATGTATAGTTTGAATGGGTTTGTTCTTATTGTGTGAAAGCTTTATTGGGAGACAACATACATTAGGGTTTATAGATTTGGTAGGATGAGGGGGACAAGTGGCACTAGGGCGGTTCGAGTCAGGGATGATGGATGACTATATGCCCATGGTTGATTATTCTGACAAATCGTTGATTGAGGATCAAATATTTTCCAATCCAGCTATTGATCATTCCCTCATGAAAGAGCTTGAAGTGGATAACTCATGTGCTAGGGATGGTTTCTTCCTATGGATTGTTCTATCCAATACCTTCCTGGAAGATTAGCTCATCTCCGGTGGGATACTTGTCAGAATGTCGAACGACACCTTGGGGATCCTTAGGTTTCTATCTTAGCAGATGTTTTGGGAGAGTGGGGTTTTACCATCTATTTCCTCCTTGTCATCACCTACCTGTTTTCTTTCTATGACAGTTCCTGCTATAGAGAAGAGCCGTGACAAGGACTTTCCCTTAGGTTTTGTAGGCAGTGAAATTGAGGAGGTTGAACTCGAGGGAGATGGATCAAGCCTGGTGCGAGGGATTTCTAGGAAAAACGAAGGAAAGTTGTCAAGTCTCACGAAGGAGGGGTGTTGTTGGTCATTGACGAAGACTTAAGGGTGAGTTAAATCACAGATTTGGAGGGGTTTGTGATCATGGGGAAATTCTGTGATTGTAAGATGTCTTTCGTCTCTTTGAATTCTTGGTCGGAGGCGAGAACTTGGGTTTCACTCCTAGGTTATTCCTTGATCTTTCATTTATTATTTCATGGCTAGATAGGCTTCATTTTTGTACTGAGGAGGATGTAGTGAAAATTATTTCAGGTTGTTACCTGGATCAACATCTCTTATGTGTTAAGCCATGGCACCCACTCTTTGATGCAAGGGAGCAAGTTGTTTCCAGTTTTCCTACTTGGATCAAACTCCCAAATTTCCCAATGAGTTTTCGTCGGATGTAGGTTTGAGGGCTATTGGGGAGGTTCTAGGTGCCTTTGTCTCATTTGACGATCGATATAAAACTAGCACTGGATTTGTGACAAGGTTTATATGAATCCATGGAACTGGTATTCGAGGATTGTTCTTACACTCATCCACTGGATTACATAAGCATTCCTTTTAGATTCTCTCACTGTCACAAGGTCGGCCATGTTTTGAAGGACTGCGAGTTGAAGTTTCATTCAAAAACTCAAGGGGAAAGCCTGTTGAAGGAAGCAACGTCGTCACAAAACCCTATCCCCCCATAGGAGGAAAAGGGGCTTTTAGCGTTGTTGATACATGTTACCTCACTATACTTATGTATGCTTTTTCTCTTGTGGGTCACCCTCCTCTAACCCTTTAGTAATGCAGTTGCGAGATGGTAATAGTTCTGGAAAATTTCCCGCATCGCACCTAAGACATTATGTGGGATCGAGGAGTGAAGTCCTCATCAAGTTTTCCGCAAGCTCGCATACCCACTTCCCACAACACTGCATCCCACAATCCCACATACTCGCTTCCCGCATCCCACAAGCCTACATACCCGCATCCTCGTAACCCACATTCTACACTTACATACTTTCTTCATATACTCATTTGACTCATGTGTAAGGATAACTCGATGCACCCCCCACATCGTCCTTCCTCCTTCAACCTGCATGCCACGTCATTTCTTGATTCCTAGAATGTGCATGCTATATGATCCAATGCCCATATTCCATGTAGGATGCAATTGGTTTTCCCGAGGTAATCCTGTCATATCCATCACACAGTTCACACGTGATGAGAACGATTGTTGTTAATCAATGGTGGTTAATTCTCGTACATTTCCCCTGATTATTGTGTATACAAATGACAATTACCATTTAATGAGCAACATGCACCAAACATATGAAGGGGAAAATTTGAACAGTAAATTGGACCTAATGTGTGATTAAGGGGTACATATCAAACAAGAAATCAAATTTATACATGTAGTCCTCACACTTACCCATGTGCATTGAATTTAAGTGGAAAAATATGACGAATAAGAGAAAGAAAGAACCATTTTGTGGAGACATAGTAAATTCATTGGCTCGTGACACTAAGTATTTTCAGTGGTCTATAGCGTATGAGTGGTATTTTGAACTGTCTCAAGAAGACAAGCTCATGAAATCTTTTTGGACATCAAGGATATTAAAAGTCAGATGTGTGCCTCAAGCATTCGATTTCAGAGAATTGGTCACTTGGCACGCTAAGAGATTTGATTCAAAGCATCAACTCATTGAGGTTAAGGAAAATAGAAGAACTCCTATCCCTTTAACACCAAATACGTTCAGAAGGATGCTACATCTTTCGACACCAGACAGAGTCCTAGAGCTTATTGAAGCAGATTCCTTTTTGGATGCTCAAGGTGGAGGCATGGGTTTACTGAAGGAATTCCTTGTTCATCCCTTGGTCGGATGCTCGAATGTCAATGAAATAAACACATGCATGTTGGCTCAGTCATTTAAAGAATTCACTTGGATTTTAGCACGATTGGTGGGTCAAGACTCAACAATGTATGTCCCCGGGTATGTCCATGATATACTCCATTACTCAGTAAAGATAGGCACTATCTTTGATTATGCTCAAGTAATCTCGAATGAGATCTCCCTATAATTGTCTAGTTTTATTTAGACTAAGAGGTTCTACATGACCTCTTATTTGGTTCTCGCTCTTTCTTACTATAATACATTCGAGGGCATGCCCCCAAGGGGCAATGCAAATTTTGAAGAAGACCTCGCTCAATTTTGGTATCCTACACTATGGAAACACAAGGTACCATCTTATTTTTACCAAATCCAAGATTCCTTCGTCAAGCAATGTAGAATCATGCTCACAGGCACTGAACCGACCAGGGTTACATAAGCAACCTTGGATTTTCTGAAGGAGAAAGGAGTGTGTGTGTTTGAAGAACAATTCACATACATAAGGATTTTTGGCTTCAAAGGGAAACCCTTTTTTTCTTCCAAGGTTCGTGTGTGATGGATTTTTGGTGTATGAGCTGTGTAGACAATATAACACATGGTCCTTCTTCTTTGATAAGAAGAGAAAGTGGCAATTTATTCCCATGCCATTTAAAATTGTTGGTATTTCAGTCAAAGTTCCTTAAGTCTCACAGAAATGGCGAGATTTTTCGAATCCTTTGATATGAAAGAAGTAGAAGCCATCAACGACTTTGAATCATAAGGTATTTTTGCGGCCCATATGGTATCAATCGGTTATGCGTCGATCTTCAATAAGTTGCACTAAATTTCAGAAGGGGGCGACAACAATGAAGACTCACATGTTGAGGCTAAGGTGACAATTACCCCAAGCAAAATTATTACCAAAAAGAAGAAACAACTTGCTTATGAAGATGCACATACCATGGTAAGTTCAAACATTGGTGTCGTGAAGGTATCTACCCTGGAAGGAAACACACAACCACAACATAGACAAAGGGGAAAATCCACAACCAATGCCTAAGTTGGCATAGAACATCACTCCCATAAGATCACTCTTTAGGCCACAAGGATTAAGAGATTAGTGTGGGAGGAGAAGAAAACAATTAGGGATGTGCGGGTGATGGAGACGGTGGGACCTGTTGTGATACCAATTGGAGGCAACACACACAATTACCCCTATCCCCAAAAGAAAAAGGAACCTGGATGAAGGTGTTACTCCAGACCCCGTTAGTGTAGAATTGAACACGACTAACATGGAAATTGATGAAGTCAGTAACATGCCCACATGGGTTGCAGTACAACTATCAGAGAGCAAGTTGATAAAATATGAGTTGGCTCGTGAGGGTTCAACTATTTTTGAGGAAGAATCTGTCACTCTTCATCACAACAAGTACAAAAAAGTCAGAGAATCTCCTTATCGAAAGAGTTAATATGAAGGATAAAAAGGTGACGGGAAAATGGAGCTTTGAAATTGGATTTATAGGCTTGAAACCTTCAGGGGCTCTCAAGTTCCATCAGGATACCAACGTGGCTCTAGCTCACTTGATAACATATCAAGAGATAGAGAATGAGAGATTGAAAAAGAGGGTAAGATAACTCGAAGATGCCCTTAGACAAAAGCCATTATTTGCAGAACCATTAGCTAAGATGGTTCCTGAGGAGGTCACTGAAGAAATAGTTGGATCAAGCTCCAAAGTCACTAAAGTCGCAAAATTGCTCGTTGGTATTAGGAGATATATAGTTGAAAATATTGATAAAAGACTTGGCATTATGCAGGAAGCTTGGGAAATCATCATCGACACTAGTGTCATAGATGGAAGGATTCACGCCCTCAGTGAATATATACAAGAGGATTTGCAAAATGATGAACATTTCTACACACTACAAGAATGTAGTAAGCACATTTGTGGACAATTTAAGGCGAAATCAGGACCTTCCTTCTAAAATTAGGTTGAAGAAAATATAGGCCAGATGGCTTGGGATAATAGACACTCTTCGGAAATTGAGTGCCACTTGTGATTCTTTGATGGAAAATAAGAGTGTGTTGTTTTTAAAATTTCTTGATATTATAAAGGAACTAGAAGGTCCCCTCTTGATAAAGGACTCGATGTTGTTAAATAAGTATTAGGTGGAAAAAAATTGGGTGTACTGAGGTCGCATGGGGAACGAAATTTGATGACCTTGCAAAATTTTAAGAAAAAGAGTTTCGACGATGGCTGGTCAATTTTTTGAACAAGAATGAAGATCAATCATCCATAGTGCAACAACAGTAGGACACATCGAAGAACATTGAGGATGAGTTGTTCAGACTTAAGGTAAAACAAGACATAACTATAACACTATTACATGAATATATCCAAGAATGGATGAATGGTGCGTTAAAAGAAATTGTTAGTCCACCGTTATATTGAAGATCAAAGAAATTATTAGGACGGTTTCACTCGAGATGCTCCCTCTTATTTAAAGAATGACAAAAAATCCAGAAGCACCCTTCTCTGCTTCCATTTTTGTGAGTACAAGCTTTGTATGAAGCATTACCCTTGCTTTTATTCCTTCTTAGTTTGCAACTAATCCAGTCTTTTCATTTGAGTATTGGTGTTTGCAAGACTGAATTCTGACTACCCCTTTTTTGTTTTTCAGGTTGCCTCTGCTTAATAAATGGTCCACGAGAGCCCCATCCCAGCCTACTAGGATAGATGCATTTTTTATTTCTTGTTTAAATATCATGAATATTGTGTAGTGTCGGTTTGTTGCACACATTTTATTTGATATTGAACAATCAATTTGTACTTATTTTTTGAAATCCCATAGAGACTATCTCGGGGGTTCAAAACTTTTGTGGTTTCAAACTTTTATTTAAGCATGAAATATTGATAATGAGTTTTCGTTACTTCCCTATGCTATGAATGTTGCTAAATCATTTAAAGTTCTATGAAAAAGGACCATTTTTGCTACTCTTTGTTGTGTTTTCTTGCTTCAGAAATGTCGCTATATCTTTCCATGATATTGGAAGTTGTATAATAGTAGAAACGATTGTTCTTTCTTCATGATTTAAATTTTTGTCTTTTGAATTTGTGCTTTGCTTGTTCCACTCTCAGGTATTAAGTGTGTGAATGATAAAATCATCTATCCATGAGTGACATAATTATTATCTAAGTGAGAAATAAGGAGAACCACCTCTTTAAAAATGAAGAGGGTATCTTTGGATTTCCATAAGAATATCCTATGAGGTTGCTCCTTAACAAGAAAAGAGATCAACAAGCATCTCCAATTTCATTGAAGACAAGAGAAGAAGAACACAATCAAAAGGCTTTTGTGTCAAAGAAGATGGATCCTCAGAAGAATAATATGGTGGGGGAAATTGTAGTTTCGATGGAGACATAGGCACTACGCAAGCTAGAAATTATCCCCCTGGGGGAATTGTTCTGTGATGACTTCGACTTCATTCCTTCATAATGGAGTAAGCTCAAATCCCTTTGATTTGAGAGTGCACAAAAAAGGAGAATATGGGTAAGCTTTACTCCTTTCAAATATCCAATCTGAGCTATTAGTTACAAGAGTGCATCACCAGGGGAAGGGTCAGGCCGTGGTATATCTCTGAGGAGGGTTTTGACTACTAGTATTCCTAGGTGTTGCGAAGATGTATCTCTAGATGTTGATCTATCAAAGTATTCTGATTCCATTCTTTTGCATAACTCGGGAAGCCCAAAAAATCTATCATTTGGTTCCTCATCTACTTCCTCTTGTTGGGACCCACATTTTTTGTGTCTGTGTATTCTTGAAAAAGTTTCACAACCCTTGGGTGGACTAGGTTTATATGTCCAAAAGGAACTCGACCAATCTAAAATTGGGTGTAAGTATGCATTGAAGAATGTCTGGGAGCGAGCTTCTTGGGAGGTCTCACAGGGTAGACAACACCTTATCTCAGGGGTCCTTAGAGCAAGATGAACCCCGTTTGCGACCTCTCCACAAGAATCCTATAAAAAAATATGAAAGGCCTTGGAGGGAGGGCCAAAAAACTCTCTTTGAAGTGCTTGGTGGAATTGGATCAACTAGACATAATGTTTATTCAATAAACCATGGGACTTTGTGCACCCATAATATTTGATTTGGTTAAAGTGTTCATGGGATGGGATTTCTATGGAGTGGAATCTGATGGGTTCTCGAGGGGATTATTTACAGGATTCTCATCCAATTGTTCCCTTACTAAGTGCTTCTCTATTCCCTCAGGTTTGTTCACACAATTATATTGAAAAGAGTTGGATCGATCCTTCTTTCTCAACCTTTATGGACCTTTCGAGGGTAAGAAAACTTTTTGGAACTGGCTCTTTGGTCTAACTTGTCTTCAATTTGATAACCTCATAATCGATGGGATCTGAACCTTATGGTGAACAAGGAGGATATTTGGGGGAATTCTTCCTGTGAAGACAATTTAGCAATTTTTTCATTAATAAGTTTGAATTGGTGGGGTTAGTTGATGTTGAACTAGTCAATTTGAGCTCGACCTAGAGTAATAACCACAGTGTGAATGAAGAGGTTGCAAATATACTAGACTGATTCCTAGTCCATCACAACCTTCTCCAATGTATTGATATTTTTTGATCGTAGGTTGAAAGTGCGATATTCAGACCATTTACAAATCTTATTAGAACTGGATCATCCTATTGGGAAACCTGGAACCCCTTTCAAATATAATCCTTCTTTGCTCGAGGTGGAGGAGTTTAGAAATCTTGCTTGAGATAACTGAACTCACTTTTAGGCAGATTTAAATGCATCAACTAGCTTCCACTTTGTCTCTGCTCTTAGTATGCTAAAATCAAAGGTTTCCTCATGGATGGGGAATGGAGGAAGGTTATTGACTCCGAGCTTCAATCCATTGAGTCCAAGCTTGAAATCCCTTATGGCTTGATACAAGGGGACACAAGACTCAAGCAGTAATGGGCGATTGTTGGTCATTGGAAACCCAGAGGTATAATCTTTTATTGGAAAAAGAAAAGGTTTGGAAATTAAAAAGTCGAGCCCTCTAGATCACTGCAGGGGATCAAAACACGATTTTGTTTTCAAAAGTTTTCAAATTATAGGAGGAGCTATAATACAATATAGGAGTTGCAATATTTAGAAGGTAATAAGGCCCATGATTTCTGGGAACTGACTGCTTTGGGTGTGAAACATTTTAATAATTTGTTCAAGGAACCGACCCAAGTTAAGATGGCAGAAAGTTTAAAGCTCGTCACTTATTTGATGCATCTCATTCAAGAAGATGACAATCGAGACTTGTTTCATGAGATTACTAGAGAGGATTTGCAGGTGATAATCTCCAACTTTAGAAAAGATAAATCTCGTGGCTGGATAGATAGAGAATAACATTTGTTAAAGATTTATTTGATATCATTGGGGCTGATCCGCTTCAGGTATTGGAAGAGATTCACATTTTTGGTAATTTTTTGAATAACATTAACTCATCTTTTATCGCTGTTATTCCAAAGGTTGATTGTCCAACAACCTTCAATGATTTTAGGCCTATTTCTCTATGCAATTTCTTGTACAAAATCATGAATAATATTGTTGTTGTTCGGCTCAAAATGATACTCTCCACTATCGTACCACAAGAGCAGTTTGGTTTCTTAATGCCAGCTCATCCATGAAGCCATTGGGTCAGTGCAGGAAGGTCTACACACAATCAAATCTCATAAGCGTTCGGTCTCGGTCTATAAAATTGACCTCTAAAAAGATTACGATAGAGTTTTTTGGCTCTATCTCAGGCTTCTTCTCCTACATATTGGTTTTGAACTTAATTTGGTCAAATGGATTATGTCCTACGTGACATTAGTTTCCTTTGTTGTTCTTATAAATGGTCTAGGTTCTCCTTTCTTCAAACCATATCGAGGGTTGCGACAGGGTTTCCATTTATCACCATACCTATTCATCTTAGTTATAGATGGTCTTAGTCGTATGCTAACGGAGACCAAACAAGTACATCATTTCCAGGGTTTAAAAGTTGGGAGACATGAACGTCTCTCCCATTTAGTATTTGGGGATGACGCCCTTATTTTTTTCCTTTGCGTGGAATCCGATGGTAGATTCCTAAAGGACATATTGGAGTTGTTTTGCGATGCTACATGTATGGTCATAAACATAACATAGTGAACTATCTTTTTTTCAGATATAGAGGACGATAATTGACACTTGATCACCAACTTGTTCAACTTTCCATCCCATGAGTTGGAGGATGGTATTAAGTACCTTGGATATGTGTTAAAGCCTAATAACAATGGTATATCTGATTGGAAATGGTTGTTGACCATTATTGAGAGGAAGATCAATTTATGGTGTAATAGGTGGATATTTTGAGGGGGTTGTTGGGTACTTATCAAGTTTGTAATCGAAGCCATTCCCGAGTATTGGCATATTCTGTTCAAAATCCCCAAAAGTATTCTCAATGGTATTTGAAAACTTTTCTTCAATTACTTATGGAAGGGCAACATCGAATACTTGGGCTCACCTTTGGTAAGTTGGAAGTTTTTGTCCAAGCCTAAGAAGCTTGGAGGCTGGGGATTAAAGGATATATTTGTTTTTGGTTGATCATTGGAAGTAAAATATTTGTGGGTCTTCCTGTCCCTAGACAGTCTCTGGAGACAAATTTTGGTTGATAAATACATATCACCTGATTCAATTTTAGACTAGATTCATAAGAAAAACAATTCTTCCCTTAATGCTTCTAATCAATGGTGATCCATCAGATAAGCATTTCCTGTTATAGGTATTTTCTTGGCCTGAAAGGTTGGATCGGGATCTCAGGTGCAAGTTGGGATGGACACTATTGTGGGGAGTGGAAATAGATTTTTTTTGCTGGAGGATCTTGTAACTCATCTAAGAGAGATTCACCATTTCACACTCAATTAATTGAGTGACCCAACTAGTTTGACCCTATGGAATCGAGGCTAGTTCTCAATGGAGAGATTGGTATTAAATGCATAATGGTGTCGTTCTTGGGAATTATTCTTTTATGAATTGAGGAAGGTGCATATTCACCTCATAGAGGTCGAGGATGAGTTGGTCTAGATGTTTAACAAGTCTGAAGGTTTGTATTCGATGAAAGTTGGGTATCAAGCTATGATGAATGAGGATGAAAATGATCAACTCTAGTGGTATAGGAAATTATGGAAAATCTGAGGACCACGAAAGAGTATTGTTTTTTTTTTTTTCTGGCTTGTCCTCAAAGAATGGATTTTAACTTAGGACAAAATGTAGAGTAGAGGAAAGCAAGGGCTGGGTTTTTGCTATCTTTGCAAATGATCTATAGAAACCAATATTCATATTTTCCTGGAATGTTCTTTTTCTCCTCATCTCTGGCAGGAAATCCAAAATCAGTAGGGAATGCCCCCTTTATGCGAAAAACCTATTTTGTAATATTGTTTTCGTGTTTTCTTTACCTATTCCTTGATGAAGGAGATCGAGATCCTCCCACCCCTAGTAGTTTGGGGTATTTGGTTATCTCAAAACTCCTGCATTTTCAATGACAAATGACTTTCCCCTTCTCAGGTTTGCCAACAACTTTTGGGCATGCTGTCACATTATAAGGGTTGTTCAAAATTACACAAATCTTAGGAGATTTGATGTGTGGACATAAAAAAGCGTATTTCCTCAAGGTATTTCGACGGGGCTTGTCAAGAACTGCATAGAAACTATGGTTTGGGTTTTATTCTCTATATTTTAGATTCCCATTATATTAATGGAAAATATTCTTTGGATGTGGGAACGAACAATCAAGGTGAGCTAAACACCTTATATAGGATTCTTAAATGTGTTGTAAATCATAGTGTGCACGAGTTGCAAGTCCTTGGTGTTTCTAAGATGGTTCTTGATTGGATGAAGGAGGAAACTCATCTCAAAAACCTAGCTCTTGCTCAACTTAGTCAACGACTGAAATCAATCTCAACTATATTTAGCCAGATCAATTACATACATATCTACATAGAACACAACTTTATTGCACAGTCTTTGTCTAAGGATGCTTTAATGATGAACGTAAATAAATTAATTATTGAGGAATTTTGTGATGGAGAGGTAATCTCCAAAAGTGATGGTGTTTTCCATGACCTATAAGGTAGTATGTATTGCTGCTATTTATTATACTGTTATTATATTTCCTTAAGGGGCCCTATTATCACAAAATCTGTACTTTCCCAAAGCCCAAGGCAAGTGAAACAAGATTAGCGTAACAAGGGGGTGACCTATCACTGTCACCTTAACATGAAACCACTTTTTGTTTAGGAGTAAAATAAAACTACCCCAAGGGAGATGTCCCTAGTGACCTAAAGGGCTGGTGAAACGAAGCAAATATGTAAAGATTAACCCCCCTCTCACTGGTCACTTAAGTCAAAGAAATCACAAAGTTTATGTCTCAAAGGAATGAAGCAAGTGTAGAAGATGAAGTGTACCAGCCCGAAACAAGACTGTTAATGTTTCATCGAAACCTGCACAACAGATCTGGCTAAAACAAGTACAAACAAAGCATATCAAGAAAGGAAGAGATATTCAATATGGAAGAATGAGAAAATATATTCACACTACTTCAATGAGATGATCAATGATCAAATGATTGATATAATGATGATCAATATGATACAATTAATGAGTGGAATACATTCATATATAGGACATAACATTCCATAATAGCATAATGCATGCATGCATAATAACATAATAATGATGATCTAAAATAGAAAGTATAAAATAGAACTTGTCAGTTAACTCCACTGAACTAGTGTGCCGAAAATAAAAATTTCTCCAACACCCCCCCTGAACATCACTATGGAGTAAAAATGAGTCCCGACAACTAGGAAATGTTAGGTACTCATGTACAATGCAACTAATGAACACTGAATAAAAATGAGGAAAGAAAGAAAACCCCGTGGGAATAAACCCCCCCCTCAAAATACAATGCATCAAAAGAAGAAAAAGGCAGTTGCTAGGCAACTGTGTTCTTCACTCCAAGACGATCCCTTAAAGTTTGAAACTTCTGACTGAAATTATCCGTGAAGATGTAGAAATCTTTGACAACCTTTCGGGCCTTGTACCTCTTGATCCTGTGGACCCATCTTCACCTAAAAATATTCATTTCTGGTGGAAGTGGAACCATATCTGAATTTTGATTCTTTAGGAGTGAGTCGTACTCCTTCTGCATGGCTGCTTACCATAATGGATTGCCCACAACCTCACTGTAGAGTTGTGGATCAGAATATTGAACCATATAGCAATGCATGGGCATCATAGGTTCATAAGATGAAGGTACATGAGAAGGCTCCTCGTGATGAGATTGAGTCTTCCGAATCCAATGGATTCCATGAAAAGACACTTTTGCTTCTTGAAGTGTGAATTGTTCCCTCTTGGGCATCTACGAAAGCTTCGATGCTGGCTTCTTATCTGGATGTACTACCTGCTTATTTCCATGTACATAATCCGAGTGTATGGAATCATCTCTGATGTTTGAAACTAATGGAAGCATAAGAGTATCTGCATGTTGCACTGGAGGTGCATGCAAAGTACTCTCCTTATGTGTAAGTAGAAAATATGAGTCACCATCAGATAACTTAGTGAATTTATACAACTTTGACTTGTGATCCACCTCACCAATTGCAATAATGGAATTGCCACACATGTCAATTATTGAAAATGAATATGATGTAAATTCAACCTTTTTACCTTTCTGAGTGATCTGATAAACTAAGAGCAGATTCATAGAAAGCTTTGGAACATGTAAAACATTTTCAAAACTGCCATTATGGAGTTCCACTCTCCCCTCTCCTTGCTACTGCTACTGGAGTATCATCCTCCATGATAATCGGGGGTATTGAACATGAAAAATTCCTCTTTTGCTGCCATATTATGGGATGCACCAGAATTTATAATCCATGAATCAGGTGAGGAATTAATTGCAACAAGAGCATGATGATTACCTTTCTTAGGAGAAGGATCTTCTTCCTTCTGATTCTTGACTCCCTCTGGAATGAAGTTTCCAAGGTTGTTCTGTTGAAGTGTCTATGCCATAAGATTGATCTGTTTCTTCACGCATGTGGATTCTTTATGATTCAGTTTATTGCAGTAAGTGCACTTCTTTCCCTTCTTCTTCTTCTTCTTGGAATTTGAAGAGTCTTTGGAACCATGAGAATATTTAAAGGGTTTGGAATATTCCTCCTTCCCGTTCTGTTTGGATGATCCTTTACCATCATGCATGGTGAGTGCATGTGCTTTGGGATCCTTGATTAGGCCCATCTGAATGAGTTTTTCCTATTCATGTGTGAGAATCAATGAATTGATCTATGGTAGGCATGTTCCAATTTGTTCCCATGAGATACCTTCTTGAATGGAAAGTGGAAAAATATACATCATATTCTGGTCCTAGCTTGGCCAAGATTGTTAGAATAAGTTGGTCCACTTGTTTAGACTTATCAATACCACAAGTTGCTAAGCTCAATATCAAAGGTTTAAAATTAGTAAATAAATATTGTATATTATCAAAACTTTTAAGATCCAAAATATTCAACTTTACCTGAAGCATATGACCTCTCATCTCATCTTGTTTTTCAAACAAACTTCCCAAGGTGGTCCAGATCTCGTTTGGAGTCTTTCATGTGACAACATGAAACCATAAATCAGTTGAAATCAATTCAAGACAAAGTTCTCTGGCTTCATCCTTTTGGTTCTCCCATCTCATCTTCTCAATTGTTGATGTAGGTTCTGTTTCTGTCCCCATCGTCAAGTTGTAAAGTCATTTCCTTCTGAGTTGGAATTCTTCCTTGGGATTCCAATCAACATAATTGTATGGTGTGAGGATTACCACCAAGTTTGACTGTATAATAGGTGTCCTATCCATCTCTCCCACTATATCTGAGAACCCCTAAAAATTTACTCTGAATCTGCAAGTGAAAAACTAAGAAATCACTGCAGAAAGGGCACTCTAAGTGAAAATTCGTATCAGTTTCAGGAGACGATCTTCCGACTTTCTTTATGAGAAAACGGTGAGGAATTTCTCCAAATGATTAAAAACCCACTTTCATAATGGGTCTATTTACTTCTCTTGTGAGCTGTTTCCACAAAAATTTAATATTTTGGGAGAAATCACTACACAAAGGTACGACCACAGATTCGTATCAGTGTCAGGAGGTGATCTTCTGGCTTCCTTTATGAGAAAACGATGAAGAATTTCTCCAATTGGTTGAAAAACCACTTGCAAAACGGGTCGATTTACTTCGCTCGCGAGCTGTTTCCTCAAAAAGTTAATATTTTTGGAGAAATCACTACTGAAAGGTACGACCACGGATTTTGCTCGCCGAAACTTCGATTTTCCTTATTCTTTGGCTTGTCTGGCTTGGTCCAAGAAGTGTCGCTATGATACCATTCCATTGTTTCATCGAAACCTTCACAAGAGATCTAGCTAAAGCAAGTACAAACAAAACTTATCAAGAAAGGAAGAGAGATTCAATATGGAAGAATGAGAAAATATATTCACACTACTCCAATGAGATGATCAATGATCGAATGATTGATACAATGACGATCAATATGATACATTGAATGAGTGAAATACATTCATATATAGGACATAACATTCCATGATAGCAAAATGCTTGCATGCATAATAACATAATAGTGATGATCTAAAATAAAAAGTCTAAAATAGAACTAGTCAGTTAACTCCCATTGAACTAGTGTGCCGAAAATATAAATTTATCCAAGAAAGACAACAAGCATATATATGGCAACTTCAATTACAAAAATGATATTAATGCTTCAATAAGACAATAAAATAGTGAAACATATGCTAGCTGATATAAAACTGTAGCAATAGACAAGTTTACAATAATAATTAGTAATGCATAACAACTGCAAGAAATATTCTTCATAGATGCTAAAAAAGACAATGAAAATATAACATTTACTGTATATAATGATAATAGCTTGTCATGAACAAGTTTCAAAGTGATTAACTAGAAAATAATATGAATTATGTAGAAAATATGCTGCTTTTAGATGGCTGTAGCAAACATTTATAACAACAAGAAGTAAGTTAGTGTTTTATGCTAAGTTAGTGTTAGTATTAGTTAGTAAAAGCTTGAGACAAAAGTGTTTGAGTGTTTGATCAATCCTTCAACAAGAGAGAAGCAAGAACTAGTGACTTTTAGGGCTTATGGAGTCAATTTTATAAGCACAATAACTTGGAGAAATAACAATGATTGTATTTGTCTAAGAAATAACAAGGTGGAAGCTTGAGAAGTATCACCTTAAGTTCTCAAGCACCAAGCCCCAAAGAGAATATTCAACTAGGGTGTAGGCACTTCTAGGCCCTACCAATTTCTCCTATCCTTAGACTCTTGAAATATATTTAATGCAATAAAAACTAGATAAAACTTCTAAAGTGCTAGCACTTTAGGGCTCTAGAAGTTTGTCTAGAGAAGATCTTCTTAGGAAAAAATAGCAAAACAAAGAGCAAGAAAGAAGCACCTTATGTTTCTTACTCCTAGGGTTTTCAAGCAAGCAATTTCATAATCTTAAATATGAACAAGTAAACATACTATAAACATTTATCATGAAATAAAAATTGCAGATTTATTTACTTCACCAAGAATAATCAAGCATAAAAACCCTAGATTTTGAAAAATTCCACCAAGAAATGAACCAAAAATGCATCCAAACAAATATCCAACCAAGTGTGATTCAAAATTTCATCCAAGTACCCAAAAAGGGCGCCAATTTCAGTCCCCCTCTTGTGAGAGGTGATTTATCATGAAAATGAATGTCATTTTTGTGTATTTATACCAAAATCTGGTTTAAAATTAAATTTACTTTAAAATACAGGGCCGACCTCAACAATTCTACCCTTAATTTATAAATTAAATAAATTTACATAAAATAACCCTAAACAAGGTGATGTCATCCCATCTAGGGTGACGTTAGGTCTCCTCAAGGGGATGTTAGGCTGCAATAACATGGCACTAGGACTCTACATGCTTCAATATTAGTCCACACGTGCTACCATCATCTTCAAGGAACCTTGTCGTCTTGGACTAGAAGGATGATGTCTAAGCCTCCAAAGGGTAGAGTCCTGGTGGATGGAGGGTAGAATCCGTCCCCTAGGCCTACCAGAGTGCCTCCAAAGGAAACAACCTCTTCTTGTATCACACAAGCTAGTCATCACTGTCATGCCCCAAGCCCGAGGTCTCAACATCCATCCCTGGGCTTCAAGCCCTCATGAAGGTCCCAAATGGTCATCT